>OY292405.1:9500598-9806511 GCA_958496205.1 Idaea biselata
AGCCACTGGTTTCAGTCAGTTATCGAGTCCAGTCCAGTCACTTGCTCAATTCACTTGATCCTGTCACTGGGTCCAGTCGCTTGATCAAGTCACTTGATCCAATCACTGGTTCAAATCACTTGATCCTGTCAGTGGGTCCAGTCACTTGATCCTATCACTAGGCCCAGTTTCTTGATCAAGTCACTTGATCCTGTCAGTGGGTCCAGTTTCTTGATCAAGTCATTTAATCCTGTCACTGGGTCCAGTCGCTCGATCAAGGCACTTGATCCAGTCGCTTGATCAAGTCCCTTGATCTCGAGGCGAGATATCGAGGCCTCTAACATACCCTACACATGCCATGACACGCCTGGTACCGTGTACCCTGCAGGTGGCAGCCCACAACCTGCACGCGGCGGTCCGCGAGTGGTCCTCCAAGGACAACGAGATCATCGCCGCCGCCAAGCGCATGGCCATCCTCATGGCGAGACTCTCCGAGCTCGTGCGCTCCGACTCTAAAGGTACAGTACCACACATCATATCATCCACAGCTTGTTCCTTCCCACTGAACTTACAATATAACACTAGTGTTTGGGGACTCGGTCTGTCTATAACTGATCCAGGACGATAGCTCCTGGCAGTAAAGGCCTGACTGTACAGCGGACCCCTTCATTTATGCCTAAGCGTTGGATACAGTTGAAGACGCTATAACATATACAGGGTGTCCCAGAAACGAGTGTCAAGCGAAAGTCCAGAGGTAGAGGACCTTAAGTGGAATCCGAACCACCCCCATGTATGTTCCGCGATTTTTCGTAGTTTAGAAGTTATGGCCTTTTTTCCTCATTTTTTTTACTAAAATGCGACCACTGAAACCTATTTGGTCATACTAACTGCAATAATTGAGATAATTGGCTGATTTATTTTCAAATGTGGAGCTGAATAATAGGGTCATGTTACCTGTTACAAAAATAAGGCGTAACACTAAACAAACTGTTACAAATAAAAAAAGTATTTCATAAAGTGAGCGTAAACAAAACGCTATAAACACTTTAAAGAGCAATTAAAAGAAAAACTCGCCTATTATTTTTTTTACAAACCAACTTCAAAAACTTCCTTACTTCATTAGCTATCTACTCTATTCATTTTATTGGTCTATCATTAGGGGATCATAACAAAAATTTTATTTTAAAATTCTTTGGGCGAAAATTTTCTCACTCATCTTACTATTACTAAATCTTATTAGATTGGTTTATTAACCTGAAGGGAAACTCCCGGCCTAATCTCCTTATCTCACAAACCGTGATAGCTAGACAGTTGAATTTTTTACACAGGATGTATTACTGTAGCCGCAAATATTTAAGGGAGCTCCCATACAACAAACGTGATTTTTGACAAAAAAACGCAACAATACTACGACGTATTTTACCACTAGCGCCATCTAGTGATAGTTTTTGTCTTCCGCAAAAAAACTTCCCCACAAATCTTAATTAAGATTTGTACAAATAAATGTATTAAATAAAATAAGAACAAATATGTTTTTTATGTTATTGGATTAGGCGGTATATTCCCAGTAGTCCCCTTTAGCCCTGTCCCCTGGAGTGACGGCTGGGAATTTTCTTCCCAGTTGTCTCCGGGGTGACAATTCGTGCCAACTGTTCCCTTTGAAAGCTGACTAGAAGGAACAAATAGGAAGTCTGTTTCCCAGTTGTCACCCCACCGGTGACAACTGGGAAACAGACTTCCCATTTGTCCCCAATTGCTACGATTCCTTCCCAGAAAAAAACATGTAATGTAACCATAGATTTCAGATTTTTTATTTGTGTTATTTTGTTATATATGTCGTAGGATAATTTGATAAACCGAATAAATAGATATCGGCTATGATATTTCTGAAATAAGTTAGGATTTTTGCAAAAAAAAAACTCATTGCTTTGGTAACATTGCGAAAATAGTCGTTGGCTGTCATGAACTAAGCGCACTGATTGGTCGATCGGAACACTCCAAGCAACATATTCTCTGATTGGTTAATGACTTGACGTTTAACATGTCATTTAATTCTGTGATGTACTTTGTTAGCAATGTTTTGTTTCTATTAATGTACGGAGCACCCCGATTAGGATAGGTTAGGTTAAAGTTAGAATATGATTGTACGCAGCAGCGGTCACGGCAGCGACCTTCTGCATTGCACGACTGCAATGCAGAAGGTTGCGGGTTCGATTCCCGCTGGGTGCAAGTATTTATGCTTAAAAAATAAATATTTGTGTCTAGTCTGGGTGTCTCTCTATGTATAATATGTATGTATTTACAAAAGAAAAATAAATATTAATGTATTATATCCGTTGTCTAGTCACCGTAACACAAGCTTAGTAGCCTACCACGGGGCTAGATGGCGCTGTGTGTTGTTCACAGAATTTAATTTATTTTTAAACCAATCACGGTAGAGTTGGTCTGTAAACGAAAATTGAGCTAATCAGATTGAAGGAGAAACAATGTTACAATGAGTTTATTTTTTGCAAAAAGACCTTACTTATTTCTGTAAGATTAAGAAATATAATTTTTGCAAAAAAACCTGTTTATAAAATTATCCTACGACATATATAACAACACAAATAAAAAATCTGAAATCTATGGTTACATTACATGTTTCTTTCTGGGAAGGAATCGTAGCAATTGGGAACAAATGGGAAGTCTGTTTCCCAGTTATCACCGGTGGGGTGACAACTGAGAAACAGACTTCCCATTTGTTCCCTCTAGTCAGCTTTCAAAGGGAACAGTTGGCACGAATTGTCACCCCGGAGACAACTGGGAAGAAAATTCCCAGGTGTCACTCGGGGGACAGGACTAAAGGGGACTACTGGGAATATACCGATTAGGCCGGGAGTTTCCCTTCAGGTTTAAGTAAGATGAGTGAGAGAATTTTCGACCAAAGAATTTTTAATTAAATTTTTGATATGATCCTCTAATGATAGACCAATAAAATGAATAGAGTAGATAGCTAATGAAGTAAGGAAGTTTTTGAAGTTGGTTTGGAAAAAAAATAATAGGCGAGTTTTTCTTTTAATTGCTCTTTAAAGTGTTTATAACGTTTTGTCTACGCTCATTTTACGAAATTCTTTTTTAATTTGTAACAGTTTGTTTAGTGTTACGCCTTATTTTTGTAACAGGTAACATGACCCTATTATTCAGCTCCACATTTAAAAATAAATCAGCCAATTATCTCAATTATTGCAGTTAGTATGACCAAATAGGTTTCAGTGGTCGCATTTTAGTAAAAAAATGAGAAAAAAGGCCATAACTTCTAAACTACGAAAAATCGCGGAACATACATGGGGGTGATTCGGGTACCCCTTAAAGTCCTCTACCTCTGGACTTTCGCTTGATACTCGTTTCTGGGACACCCTGTATATTATGTAGATCAGCTGTTACTGCGAACTAACAATATATGTTATAGCGTCCCACTTGGCGGCCAACATTTAGACGTGCAGGCGGGATCCGTTGCACCGTCAGGCCACTCCTAGGAGTGGCGTTCGGGATCAGTTATGATATAGACAAATCGCCAAGTCGGAACGCTATAACATATATTGTTAGGTCAGTTGTGTCAGAGGTCGTTCCTACCCAGTGCTAGCGTGAACAACCTCTCTCCGCTTGGGACATCCTTTGCGATCCTGTGTCATCCTGGTCATTATCCCAATTGTAACGACCGACTTGCTTACGGAACATCTGTTCTCTGCAACAACAACAACATCGTTATCTGATAATCCTGTATTCTCTAATTTTTTTACATTGTCCTATTTTATTTGTTTTACATTGTAATGTACTGTACAGCCAGGCTTTTAATATAAATGGGCACCGAACCCGCGACCCTTCTACGTCGCAGGCGAGTGTTTGTCTACCTCGACACACAGGTTGCCTTAGAGATTTAGAGAGGGTTAGAGGTTCTACACTGTATACAGGGTCTAACGTATTGAATGGAAGACCCCTCGCATTAAAGAAACACCGAGCAGTCTTTCATATGCCTCTGCGTAGCTTTCCGCTTCACACACTTTGAGGCGAAAAATGTTGAATAACGGGGTATTTATTTATCATGTTGTAATGTGTTTTTACGGAGCTTATATTTCATCAGTAATTGTAACTGGTTTGTTCACGAGACTGAAGATTGCGGGCAGCCGATGGCAGTTAGAAGCTTTGCAAGCCAGTTGCAACTACTGGCGAAATATCGAGCTTCATAAAAATAAATGACTAAACTCAATTCTTGTATTTTTGTTGAAACGATGATATGCATTCATTACGCCTCAGCCTTTTTATAACTAGTTAGCTCACTGTAATATAGACTCTAGCACTATGTATATAAGCTACATTATGTAAATACATTGTTTCAATGCTTGCTTGGACAGAGGTCGTTATCAACTTGAGCGGTAAGTTTGCCATTTGCTATTGTGTTGTGCTGTTGAATCATATTTTGAGACCAGAAATGTACAAATTTGGCTCCAAACTCCAGGAATTTATTTATAAGTTTTGTAAGTTGTATTTATAAGCTGCTGAATTTATAAGGCAAAGCGACACGATGTGCCCTCTGGCCGTTCCCAAAAATAAATTTGCGAAGTCTACTGACCAACCCCAACAAAAAAACCAAAATAATCAAGGATTCCCCCCTTAAACACCAGGTTATCGATTCTTATTCTATAATTGCAAGAAATGTATACTAATATGATTGTTGGATGCAGGCAGTAAACGCGAGCTGATCGCGACGGCGAAGGCCATCGCCGAGGCGTCCGAGGAGGTGACACGACTCGCCAAGAAGTTGGCGCTCGAGTGTACCGACAAGAGGATCAGAACGGTACGACGCGCCACTACTTCTAGACCTCTACTGAGAGATCGCTATACATTATATTGTGGGGTGTCAAAACAAGACAGACATTCTGAAAGTAACTCTGTATCTTCTATATTACTTTTAGTATGTCTGTGCTTTTCTGACAGCCCACAATTATGATGTATAGCGATTTTGAAAATCTGAATGTGGTTATCGACTTTTGACGCTGACTGTAGATTGCCATTGGTTAGAGTTCTAACTCCAATAAACAAGTGCGAGTCGGACTCGGGCACAAAGGGTTCCGTACCATTATCACAAATTGGGTACTGAACCCTAAAATAAACACTGGACCAAGCGAAACCAACGAATTTTTATTTAGATTTGTTTTTTATAGCCGCTGAAAAATTTACAGCTTGGTGACAGACAGCGGAGTCTAAGTAATAGGGCCCCCTTTTTACCCTTTGGGTACAAAACCTTTAATAATAAAATTAAAATCCAATATATTGTTATAGAACCTGCTGCAAGTATGTGAGAGGATCCCAACGATCGGCACGCAGCTCAAGATCCTGTCCACGGTGAAGGCCACCATGTTGGGAGCTCAAGGTAAGGACTCACTTGTTCTTCTCTCTTCTTAGCATGTCTGTCAGCATTCGGCCATTATGTTTTACCAGCTCAAAACTGTGCAAAACAAAACAAAACTCAACTCAAAACAACTCAAAAAGAGGTCATCCAATGCCGAGGCACAGTTGGCATTGGAGTAGGGTATATTTGTTTAGGCACATTATTACGTTGACATCTAGGTGACCCACGGGTTTGTTGGGTCAGGCACCAGATTTATCCTCTTGATAAAGTAAATAAAAGAAGGAATATAAAAATAAATGACAAAATACTTAAATTTACATCGTAATGACAAAACCACAGAAGGAGGATGGGGTAACAATGGCCAAGAGATACTATGCCCATACTTCCAATGCCTCTGGGCATGATAAACCAAATAGGAAACATAACAGTTTCTGAAAAACTGTCCTATAATGTTCGGAAACGTATATTATTTACGATATATGACATATTTTTGCACACAATTCATGTTTAGTAGGAAAAAAACTACATTTTAGTTAATGGATTCGTGCCAAAACGGTCGTGGGTGTACCAGCTAGATCGTGACCTCACTGCCGTAAAACATATTACAACTTTTAAGGTTTTCAGACGCTCATTATATAATTGAACTAATTTGTAATATTTGAAATGGAATCCAAAGTGTTTTAGTGGTGTACGGTCTATAAGCGTGGAAATATGAATTTATATCTCCAAAAAGTTTACTAACAATCTATAACATTTTCCCTAAAATTTTACCTTGTTCTTTTTTGGAAAATACATCTATAATAATTATATTAATTTAATTATTTATTAATAATAATGTACCTTAATGTTTTTATAGTTTAAAAGTAACTAACGTGTTATCGCTTTTAACAGTCGGCATGGCAGATTACAAAGGTATTTCTAAAATTTAAAAGTTATTTGAAGTTGGTGTGAAGAGCTAATATGTTTTACACAGCATGTGTTTATGGCACTTCCTTGTAAGTTTTGCACCGAATGTGTATTCAGCACAACCTTGTAAATTTTGCATAGGCTACCTTGTTAATTTTCCCCAGACCTTGTATTTTGCACAGCATGTGTATTCGGCACAACTGTGTAGTTTTGCACAGAATGTATATTTTGGCACTACCTTATTAATTTTGCACAGACCGTGTTGCACAGCATGTGTATTCGGCACAACTTTGTACATTTTGCACAGAATGTGTATTTTGCACTGCAAATTATTGGGCTTTCGATGCGCTAGATTGTTATTTCATTGTTAAGTATCAAAATATATTCTTTTTTTCAGTGTCTCCTGTAATTATTAATTTGCTTAGAATCTCTTAACTTCTTAACTAAACTTGAAAAAATGTTGGTTTTTTTTTAAATCTGTGCATGCGTAATTCATTTACGAACTTTATGGAGAGCCGTGCGTCACAAGCTTTGGCGTGGCACTCCTTGCTTTATCATTTTTGCGTAGAATTGCTATTCGTTGCTTATTCCAGTTTAGTCGAATCAAGCCTTAGTGGAGCCTTAGTCCATAATGATTGAAAATAACCACAGTCCCATTCCTCCTTACAAAAAAACAGTTATTGTAGAAATATTTAGGAGTAATGCATTTACAGCCGAATACAGAAACGCCACTTAAAGGGCTATTTAAACAATTAATGGGAAAGCCTACCTACTCTTTTCTCCATACAAACGTAGTCGACTTAAATCCCATTATGCCATAAATCGCGTTTCAGTATTCAGCCATTAGACTTTGAATTATTATTGTACTCGTAGATAGAGGTAGATTAACTTGTACTTAAGCTTGACATACATTTGACAGTAAGTTATTATATTATTTCCAGGAAGCGAAGAAGATCAGGAAGCAACAGAGATGTTGGTTGGAAATGCACAGAACTTGATGCAGAGTGTAAGTTGAACCTTTACTTTCTATCTAGCCATCTTCTTATCCGATCGATGTTCCCGTTTGCATTCTTCTAGGACCTAGGAAGCCCGGGGTCCGCTAAAACCCCAAATTAATTGGGTTGGGAGAGTAGGTATATTTGTAAAGACCCCGAAACGCTGGAAGTTAAGAAATTGTTAACCTATAATAAAAGCAACGCGAATAAAACCGAAACCCCTTACTTATAAACGATGACTAAGTTTATGTAATGTTTGTCTCTAAACTTTGAAACTTCATGGCACAATAAAGTTATTCATCGTTTAGTAAGTTAGGGGGGTAAGAGTTTTTATCAGATCAAAGATGAAATGGAAGGGGGGAAGGGAAGCGGTCAAGATACCTTTGCCCTGCAGTAGGATACAATAATAAAAATAATTAAAAAATTTAAAAACCAACTTCAAAAAAGCATAAAATAACCTTACCTACATACAGTGCCACCTACTTATCTGTTATGTGATCTGAAGTCGGGCAGCCAAACTACAATCTGGATCCACCCTGTAAAACGGACATATCCATACATACATACAAACAATGTACGGGTCGAATTGAGAACCTCTTCCTTTTTTTGAAGTTGGTTAAAAATGCAATAATTGAAATCCCCAGGTGAAAGAAACAGTAAAAGCGGCTGAAGGAGCCTCGATCAAGATAAGGACCGAGCAAGGCGGATACAGAATGCGATGGGTGCGTCGCTCGCCGTGGTACCAGATCTAAGCACCGTGGCTGCGCCGGCCTACGGCGCGTGGGCCGGCGCACGGGGGGAGAACTGGCTAGAAGATTCTCAACAAACGCCGGAACATACACGTTGTTTCTTTCAACGAATCTACCTAATTCGTTTAGTTGTGGCCTTTCTGCCAGAAATATAGGACAGTTCGGCGCTTTATTCCCGTATAAGGGTGTTATCACACCCACCAATCGATCTATCGTCGACGGTCGACGTTGATCGATTAGTGTGGTAGCTTTAATTGATCGACGGATACCAGTCGACTAACCATCGATTTGCCGGTCGATGGCATCGATCGACGTTTATCAATTAACCCCGACGCGGGCAGACAGCGATCGACTTCGACTAATCCATTCTGCCGTCGACTTATTTTGTCGATCGTCGATCGACAATCGATTGATCTAGTAGAAACTATTGATCGACGTCGAATTATCCATTCTACCATGGATCAATGGCATCGATCAACGCTCGATCGATTGGTGTGGTAACACCCTTAGGTTGGTTCGTTGAATAAACAGTTTAGTTACATTTTCATTTATTTTACAACGAAAATGTGAATAAATGGGTAATCATTTTGATTACACCTTTTTATAGTATGTACTTGAAATAAAAATCCCGAGTGGGAATTGAACCCCTTTGAGTTACTGTAGCAGTTTTTTTAATGAGGTACAGTCGAATTTTACTATTAAAATCATTACATCGTGGTATGATATAGTAAAGAAGGTGCGGTGGGTTCATTTTCCACCTATGAAAAAATGCCTAAGTTTGAATTGAGAGTAACAATTTCAAATAAGTACCATTTAGAGTTTAATTTTTTGAGCTTTTAAAATTGTAAGGGGGCGTCCATAAATTACGTGAGGTGTTTTTTGAAATTTTCTGTCCCTCCCTTCCCCCCTGGTGAGATGTCGTGAGATTTTATTCAACCCCCTCCCCCATCCTCCAATCTCACGTGAGATTTTTCAAAATGTGGGTTTCTTACGTAAACCCGTTGGATTGTTATTGTAAAAAGAAAAAAAAAATTGCAGTAGTAGCCAGAGCAGTAAAATACAGCTCCTATAGCAGAATTTTTTTTTCAGTGTGTACAATCTGGATTAAATGGACCAAAATAATATATATTTTTTTTGTTTCAATCAAAAAAAAAATTGCGTGATATTTGCCGAGACCCTCCCTCTCACCAACGTAAGATTAGATGAGGTTTGACTCGAGCCCCTCTCCCCCCTTAAACATCTCACGTAATTTATGGACGCCCCCTAAGGCCTTTTTAATAAATAAGAACAAAAAACTGGCCAAAAGGGTTCCGTACCAATATAAAAAATCACAAATAGGTACATAATTTGTGAAAATTTAAACTGTCTAGCTATCACGGTTCACTGAGTTTAAGTAAAAGGGTTATTTTTATCCTTTGGGTACGGAACCCTAATACATGTACAAAATAAGCCTTCTGCAGCTTTTGCGTAGAAAAAACACCATCGTTTTGAATCTCCGTAGTGATAAAAAATACGCGACGAATTGAGAACTTCCTCCTTTTTTTGGAAGTCGGTTAAAAATGATGAAATGATAGTGATTATGCAATCAACAGTGTGTCTTCCCAATTTAGTAATGTAGAAAAATTATCGTATTATATAAATTTTTTTAATATTCATTTAAAATAAGCGTGATCAAAAAGCTTTACAACGTATGAAATGAATTGCTAAAGTTATCCGGATATCAAGTCCGGTTATCCGTAAATAATGTAGTTTTTCTGTTTTTATTACTTTTTATCTTAATTGATTCGAATTTCGTATCGAAGAAGTATGTTGTTTGAAATCAATACACACTTTTCTGATTTTATATTTTAATTGATTCGAATTTTGTAACGAAGAATTATGTTGTGTAGAATCAACACATACTTTCCGGATATCCGGAAATTAGAAAGTTTCCGGATTCCGATGTTTGGAACAAATTGTTGTCCGCCGAAGAGACATTTATATTTTTCCTAACTGACCCGGCGAACTTCGTACTGCCAACGGTCTTACCGATAAAAAACTTCTCGGTTATTGGTAACTTTTTTACCTTTTGAGGTACCGAACCCTATAAGAAGAAATAAGTGACAGTCGCTTTTGATGACTAGGTATGTAGGTATTCGTTTCATACGTAGTTCAGCCTAAAAATATACATTTATATATTCTGATATTTAATTAAAATATAGAAAGCGAACGGTGTCGCATAAAACAGCTATTATGTATTAAGAATGAGTGTGATTCGTAAGTAAGTGCCATTAGCGAGTGCTTTACGGTTAGTATATAACTTATATAGAATATAGAATAACTTGACGGGCGATATTGCACTATTTTCATGAGAGATTTACTATATATTTCGTAACTAGTTTCTTATTGGTCTAGGCCAAGGATGGACAAACTTTGCGTGCTAATATTTACGCATCAATCTATGGCGGGCCAAGTATTTAAGAAGATAGTCTCCATTCTCTTTCTCCATACCATGTCATGACTATGCAATCATTGTATATGCCTTTCATTTTTTTTCATTTTTTTTTATTATTATTTTAATTAGAAAAAAAAAGGTCATTGCAAGGCAAGGCAAGGCAAGGTCAAGGCATTGTCATGACAGATATAGGTTTTATGGCATAAACATATTTGCTCTAATGTCTTTATCCAGGGAGGAAAATGTAAACTATGTTTGTATGGAGAAAGAGAATGGAGACTATCCTCTTAAATTGTATGTATGTATATCCAACTTAGGTATATCATAAAATAGCTGCTCCGCGGATAGCCAGAGAGATTTTTATTCAACAAGGACTTCACTTGATTGGTTGATTTTTAATTTGATGGTCGCGGGCCGGGTTGATACCATTTTCGGGCCGGAGATGGCCCGCGGGCCGTAGTTTGCACATCCCTGCTCTAGGCAGTTCAACTAGAAATATTTTTAAGGAAAAATACGTCTTCCAAAATTCACCGCGGCGAGGCTTGAACTTGCGTCTTTGGGTCTGTACCCCACCGTCTATTCCAACTTGAGCTCGTGCTCGAGCTAAAGTTTGTGAGCTTTCTTTAAAAATATTTCGATTTACTATATATTTATTTACTAGCAGAGTCCCGCGGTTTCACTCTCGTTAGACCCGATCCCACTGGTATATCGTGATAGAAAAATAGCAAATGTGTTAATCAACGACTCCTGCTATTTGCATACTAAGTTTCATCGCAATTGGTTCAGTAGTTTTTTGCGTGAAAGGGTAAAAAAAACATACTTATTTCCACCCAAAACTTTGGAAACTTTATGATCGTAGTAGGATCAGCTAAGAAAGAGTTTTTTAAAATACTTTCAAAATCGGGGCTTATGCGGGTAAAACCGCGAGACGGAGCCAATATCACATATGATCAATATATAAAATAATTTAGATATATAGTATAACATATTATAGCAATAACGTGTATGGATGGATTTAACTATTGTAGCTACACATGTTTAAACTCATTTTGGCGCGCGGTTGGATGGGTTCGTAAAGCTTGTACAATGTACAGTACCCCTACCATGAGTTGATACATAAATACTTGCACGGTAACGACAACAGTCTGATTCTGTGTTAAGCGCGCTCGCTCCGCTTGTCCTGCCGCAACGGTCGCGACTTGTCGGCCACGCTATATTTTTCGTTAAAGTCAAAATATCGAAATTACTCATCGTATTTACAATTTAGTGTGTCTTCGAAACGCAACCTTTAATGAGAAGAAGACAAAAAAACTCATGGGTTTTTTTTGCAGCGATCATGTGATTTACATTATCGCCTTGTCGCGTTGACATATCCAAACTATTACAATGCACGCATTTAGGTATCAACTCATGGTAGGAATACAGCAGATACCGTTGTCTGTGTGTCTGTTACCTTCGAGTTTCGATCTGATCAATTATCACAATAACCACACATATTTCGTTTCTTAAAAAAAGGTTTAAACAATTTGGATGATATTATTATAAAGTCACACATAAGTACCTCAGCTGCGCCCCAACTTTAATAATAACATGTATAATTTTTGTATTTTCATCTAATATTAAGTTTAAAACCGAAATAACTTGTATTACTATTGTAATCGTATTGTAAAATTTTGTCGTAATGAAAATTTATGCGCGAAAGTGCGCGCTTTTTATTTGGACAAAGAAATTCGCGCACTTTCGAGTTTATTTTTTTGAAAATTGATAAGTGCTTGTTTAACTGTATTAATTATTATGCGTTATTGTATGTAACTCCAAATTTTATATTTTACGTTTTTTTTCTATTGGTTTATTCTAATAAATTATTATTTTTTATTGATTTACGTTTTATTTGTTGATTTTTTCTAAGTGTTTTCTTTAACTTTTATTGTTTTGGTTGTAGATTCTTATTTTTTCTATTTCAATTTCAGTGAAACTTTTTCTTTCTTATGAGATTTTTTTTGTAATATTTAGGTACATAAATGAAACTAGGAATTTTGTGAGTCTGAGAATTTGAAAGCCTTAAAAAACTTAGTACTTAGCCTACTCCTACTAATATTATAAATGCGATAGTTTGTCTGCAAGTAAGCAAACGAGTATGTTTTTAACTCCTTTACGCAAAAACTACCGATTGCGATGAAACTTAGTATGACTAACATACATGCTATTTTTTTATCCCAATATTCCCACGGGATCGGCACTTACGCGGGTGAAAGCACAGCTGGTATAATTATTACATGCAAAGACTAAGTATATGAAATTCCTCGATTTTACGCGCTGGGAGCATAGGTATTAGCATAAATTAGTAGGTATAGTAGATTGTCAAAAACCCCTAATCTAAAAATTATGCTTCAATGTAGTGCCTCAGAGTAAACTATAACTAAAGACTAAAATTGTATGTACAAACAAATATACCTACTTTATGCAAACATACTTATGATTATTATGGTACCTAAGGAACCCACCTTAGGTACCAAAAGGTAAAAAAGGAACCCATGGAAGATTACTTTGTTTATTTTGTAATCGATTATGAATGACCCCTTAATGAGAATTTAGACAAAGTATGTGTAACGCTACACCTAAAAAAACCTGCATATTATGTAAAGCCATGCTTTGTGCAAATAAATATTTAAATGTAAAATTTAAATAAAACATTTGCTATCTCATCATCATCAGTCTCAAAATCGAAATGCATGGTCAATACAATTTTACAATATTCTTGTCTTGCAAGCTTCTGAAAAGCGCGCGCGTTAAAAGTATGTAGGACCTATATTTTTACAAAAAAATATTAGAACTTCGGGTCTAGATCGCGTCATAGATAACTATGTTATTAATTACCGTTTCGGCAAACGGGTTACACTGGCCGTGGTCCAGCCCACCGGCTGCGCTCGGCCTCCGCGATGACAATCGCTTGAATTGCATTCAAATAAGGATTATTTTCCTTTAGCAAATGTAAATAAAATACGCCCCGACGCTCGCGTTCAGTCAGAATCTCACATGGCAAAATGGTGTAACTTTCCCCAATTGGCCGCCCAAGTGAATTGCCCCAAATGAGAAGATTTTTTTTACAAATTGTTTGTCTTGAACGTTAGACTAGAAAAATATGGTTTCCATAAACTAGAACCTGTATTTTTATACATACCTATACTATACATATTTACAGATCCTGTTGAAATGTTAATAGCAATACCGAACATTATATTTTTAGCTTAAAATATAGATATTCTTATAATCAACTAGTTGTTTTATTTGTAACTAACTACTTTCAAAGATCAATCTAAGACACACCCGCAAGGGGTTCTACTACCTATTCAATTTTTAGGGTTCCGTAGCCAAATGGCAAAAAACGGAACCCTTATAGATTCGTCATGTCTGTCTGTCAGTCTGTCCGTCCGTCCGTATTATTTTTATTGCTTTAGCCTGCACTGGGCTTTTATCTTTTCCTTTAAAATATTTCTAGGTTTTGGTTCTAGGTACTGCCGTTTTGTTACCTTCATCTATGAACTACAGCTTCGTAATCAACAAGAAAACAAGGCACATGGATTTGAATAATTTTTATCCCGGTATTCCCACGGGAACCTGAACGAGAACTTCCCACGCACGCACGGGTACACATGGACAATGTTTAAAAAAATAATTACACGCAAATAATTAAAGTTTGAATTCCTGGGTGGTTCCAAATATCGCAAAAATCCCGAATAGGTATATATAAATAGTGGTTATGCATATCCGCCGATGAGGGATTGTCAAGTATTTACAAAAATAAATAAACCTGAATATGTCTATTAAAAGTGTATAGGTACCTATAGGTAAATCATATAGGTAGTCCAGTATCGCCTATAAACGCTGCCGATACGCTCCTACTTCCCACGCACTCGCACTATTCAATCAGCTGATCACCGACCGGTTTCAAGTACAAATATTCTACAAGTCAGCAACACAAGGTCGATTCCTGCCGGGGACAAACATGCTGAGCTTAAATGCTTGTTTCTGGTTCTGAGTGTGTCTGTCTATATGCATTATATATACGTACCTATGTTTACAAAAAAAAGTATAATATCTGTATATCCGGCGTCTAGTACCCATTGTACAGTTGTTGTTGTACCTAGTTGCTAAGTTTGGGGCTGGATGGCGATGTGTGCGACGTCCTGCAATATAAAAATGTGAAAAGTGAGAATCAGTCATTGGCTTTGTGTAATTGTAGCTTGGGTAAGTTTTTAAGTGCTGTTGATTCTTTATTTAATAAATTAAATTTAAAAAAAACTTGATCAATAGAAAGCTACATTATCGAGGAGTAACATAGGCTACTTTTGATCCCGATATTCCCACGGGATCGGGACTGACTCGGGTAAAACCGCAACGCAGCTACAAATTACAAAATACCCACACATCCCTACCACTCCATTCTCTATGACATCAAAACGTGACCTATCTACAAACTTTCGTACGAACCAGTAAAGTTTACCTGATGATTTGAATCACTATCATAACAAGAAATGATGAATCAATGAGTCATCAACGCTATGTGATTCACTGAGACTCTGTTGAGATACATATGAACGTAGGGCATTCTTAAAGTCGCTGCTTTATCTTGACTTTAGAACTCAGTACAACGCGATTTATCAAATCGATTTGACGCGTCTGGTGTTAATAAGTGTAATTATTTCTACTTTAATCGATTTAAGTTGATTGTACTTCCAGTTGCAGGGCAATAATTGGTTACTAGACGAGATATCTGAGTAATTTAAAGTTCTAAGTAATTCAAATATATGATCATCTTTACTGATTATAAAAATCAATAATAAACATTATAAGAACAAGTTTTTTAAAGTTAGATTCTCTTTAGATTCTTCTATAGTGATTTTGTTATATTTGGTGTTTAGTGAGCATTTGTGAATATTCGGAGTGTTGTGGTTTTTATAATTGGCATTGCACGACCGACGCGGACGTAAGAAGTGAAGTGAATTGAATGCAGTTTGTTATTGTCTGGGGTCTGCATATCCGGCGATTGAGCTTAGGTATAAATATTTTTGAAGTTCGCAGAAGGTTACGGTTTCGATTCCAGCCCGGAAAAGTAGTTGTGCTGTTGTAAAAGTTTGTTTCTACTCCTGTTCTATATCTACCTATATAAAAAAATGTGTTAGTTACATTATTTATAACTCAAGAACGGCTGAACCGATTTGGCTAAAAATTCGTAGTAGATAGATAGATTTATTGTACCAAAAATTGCAACTTAATAAAAAGAATGGAACAAAAAAGTTTATAAGTATTACCTAACAACAGAGGTACAATGGGCCCTATCGCTAAAAGCGATCTCTTCTAGGCAACCTTTTGTATTAAAGGAAGGTTTAAATTATATGATGAGAAGTATTATGAGAATATATTATATTAGTTATCTGGTCACCATAATACTAGTTTATTGACTTATTAAGGGGCTAGATAGATGGCGTTGTGTGTCCTGCAATATTTATTTTCCTTACACCAAGCGCCACCTACTCCCAAACCATGCATAAGCTTGTATAGTACCTACAAGCTAAAAGGAACTAAACAGCGGTTATAATTTTTAAAGTAACAAATGTCACATAGCGGGAATCGATCTTGTAACAGCTTGTAACCTTCCGCTGCCCGCAAGTGTTTGCCCGCTGCTGCGCCACTGATGTCAGAACCTCTGGATTTTTATTTTTTTGCTTAATAATTTCTGAAAGTAGGTAGGTACTAAACCGATTTTAATACACATCGAATCTTTAGTAACATTTTATTTAGACGTCATAGGTTAGTAATGTTTAGGGTTCCGTACCCAAAGGGTAAAAACAGGACCCTATTACTATAGGCTACTTTTGATCCTGATATTCCTAGGGAATCGGGACTTACGCAGGTGAAACCGCGGGATGCAACTAGTAGTAGGTAATATACGTAGAATATTTTATAGAGTATAATATACATTCAAAATTTAAATTGTACATAATAATATTATTCTTATATTCCTGATTAGTAATAAATAGGTTTTGTTTATTTAAAGCGAGTATTATCCTATTGTTACACTATCAGTATGTAACGGAAAATGGTCGAAGCGACCGCGATGAAATCAGTATTTATTTTGGTTCAGAATAAGGATAATCTATGTCAGTCGGGAGTTGACATACTGTGGTTGTGACTGTTTTTTGGATACCTACAGGTACAGTTTATTTATTTAATTAAGTTTTAAGTTACATAATTGGGGTGGATCCCACTATTTCCATGGAAATACAAAATGGAAATAGTGGAACTAATGTTATTTCAAAATTATATCCCATTATTTCTATTGCGACAAAAAACGCAGTTGTGTTATTCGAGAATCTGTTTCTACTTTAAAAATTATGACGGCTTGAGAAATTACTGATTCATAAAATTACTTGAAAATTAACGGTAGTAAAACCTTATCCCACTTAATCTGTTCATAAGGCACTGGCAGTTAAGGACGAGGCGACTCTTACCATTTCCATACAAACTTAATACCAAAATAAATTATGAAAAATTTAGTTTTCTACCTTAATATCGATATTATTCGGATTAAGATTTTACTTTTAAAGGGTCCCCATCACAAGGTTTTCTAAAATATTCATTCGAAATGAAATAAAACGGAGAAACATTTTTTTCATTGAAAAATGTTTCTCCGTTTTATTTGAATGTGAATGAATATTACGCCTGTGACTGTCACTATAGTGTCTATGTGCAAGCTGTCATATGAGGTGAAGCGTTATTTGTCGCCGCGTTTTTTGTTGCAATGGAAATAGTGGGAGAATCTATCCCAGTATTTCCATCAATGGAAATAGTGGGATTCACCCCATAATTGATTGAATTAGGCGATATTATCGTTAAGAAGTTTAGTTATCTTATTAGTCACAGACTAGTGCCACAACACAGCGTGCAAAGAGCATCGCCCTGCACGCTTGGGCTTGGGGCGGTTCTTTGTACGCTGCATACTGCACGCTGTGTTGTAGCAAAACTTGGGTGGTTGTCTCACCTAGTGTTAAAGTTGTCAGGTCGCCCTAAGGCCTCTACTTTGACCTAACGACTGCTATCAGAGATAAAAACCGGGACCAACTGATGAACGTGCCTTCCGAATCTCGAAAAGGTGATTTTTTGCCACATAAATTATCGGTCACACATCAGAGAGTAATGCTCGCGCCAAGCGTTGCTTAACCTGCACGACCATTCAAGATCAACACGTGCAGTTAGGCTTCTCTATATTCGCTTAATTATTATAAACTAGCTGCGCCCCGCGGTTTCACCCGCGTAAGTCCCGATCCCGCGGGAATTACGGGATAAAAAGTAGCCTATGAGTTATTCTAGGTGTCCAGCTATTTATATTCCAAGTTTCATCGCAATCGGTTCAGTAGTTTTTGCGTGAAAGAGTAACAAACATCCATACAAACTTTCACATTTATAATATTAGTAGGATGCTATATGATATGATTGATTATTACCGAGGTGCATCTACCTCGTTTTATCAAGTACCTACGTACAGACAAACATAAATACTCGTTAAATTGTACATTTTTATTTAGCTTTTGTTTTGTCTTATCAAAGTTTCTGGTAAACAATGTAGACAGACACACCCAGTCTTACACCAGTATATCAATTTATTACTAGTTTGTGCTCTGCAGTACCTTTAACGAATACTTAAGTTACTAACTATACTTCGTTTTTAGGGTTCCGTACCCAAAGGGTAAAAACGGGACTCTATTACTGAGACTTCGCTCTCTGTCCGTCCGTCCGTCCATCCTTCCGTCTGTCACTAGGCTGTATCTCATAAACCGTGATAGCTAGACAGTTGAAACTTTCACAGATGATATATTTCTGTAGCCGCTATAACAACAAATACTAAAAAGATATTAAAATAAATATTTATGGGGTGCTCCCATACAACAAACGTGACTTTACATCATAAGTACCTAATAGTAGGTAATAAATAACGCAACGATACCGCGATGTATTTTTACCACTAGCCATCTAATGATGCAGTTATAGACTGGCACCAGTGGTAAAATAAAATTAAACGGTTGCGTTGCGTTCATGGATTGGTTGGTCCAGTGTTCATTTTAGGATTCCGTACCCAATTGTGATAATGGTACGGAACCCTTCGTGCGCGAGTCCAACTGTTATGTTAAGTGATAGCATGTGATATACTTACGAATTCAAGAAACTTGATTCTAAAACTACAATTCTCTTTATCTAGATATCGAGTCAGAACTCTTGCTACACAAAGAACAGAGATGGCGCCGCTGTCGTTGAAGATAGTGAAGGATGATGGAGCGATCACGAGGAAAGTGAAACTGGACCCTGACATGAAGGTGTATGAGGCGAACCGGATCGTCAAGGAGAAGTTCCACATGCCTGATGATGTTAAAGGTTGGTACAATGATGGAAGGCGTTTATTTTATTGGTTTTTACAATAACAGTCCCGCGGTTTCACCCGCGTAAGTCCCGATCTCGTGGGATTTCCAGAAAATCCTTTCTTAATGGATCCCTACACACCATAAAGACCTCCTCCCCCCCCCCCCCCCCCAATGTCATGTCTCTAGGACCAACGGTTTGGGCTCTGCGTTGATAACATCCCTACCTACAGGGTGTTTGGCGAATGGACCGACAGGATTTTTACGGGGGTTGGGGGATCATGCGCTAGTTTTCCCAGGTAGACCCTATGTCCTAAGTGGCACGGTTGTTGTGTAAATTTATATTTTTTGGAAAATCATCTGAATTCTGACCTTTAAATAGTCCTCACTTTTTTTGTTTGTGGTTGTAGAAAATATTATGCTTACGCAAAAATATTTCCATATGATAGGTAGTACGGTATGCAGTTGAATCGTTACTAACTATAACATATTCTAGAGAATGGTGACGTAAGATCAAACATCGCAACTGTTTTTCTAGGAAATTCCTACTACATTTTGTGCACGTCATTTTTGAATAGTAAATTACTGGTAATATGATAGTGCCCCATTTTTTTAGATTTTTACCAACTTGGAGTAGTATAGTATTACTAGCTATGCTCCGCGGGTTTACCCGTGTGTTCCTGTTTCCCGAATCCCGAAGAGACCTTTAATCGAAACTCTGAGCGTTGAAACAATCCTAAAACTAATAAACACCACGGGATTAAAACCGAAAAAAAAGTGGCTGTGACATACGGACGGACAGACGGACAGACAGACAGACATGACGAATCTATAAGGGTTCCGTTTTTTGCCATTTGGCTACGGAACCCTAAAAATGAGTTTAATTTCGCGAAAACAGAAAAAAAATCTGTACTTTTGTATAGTTTTAATATTTAACGGGTAAAATTAAGAAGGTGGGTACTATTACCATTTCCATACAAACATAATACCAAAATCGAATTATGAAAAATTTAGTTTTCTACCCTAATATCGGTAGGTTCGGATTAAGATTTTACTTTTACTTTTACACCACAAGGTTTTCCAAAATATTATAGAAAAATAAAATCTTAATCCGAATAATACCAATATTAAGGTAGAAAACTAAATTTTCATAATTCAATTTTGGTATTATGTTTGTATGGAAATGGTAACAGTACCCACCCTCTTAAGTACTATGCTTAATTTGCTAAAATTGTGTTTTTTTGTCCATTCACTCGTATAGATTACGGCCTATTCCTCCGTTCGCCTGAAAACGATCTGGCCGGCATCTGGCTGGAGGAACAGAGGACGCTCAGCTACTACATGCTGCGCAACGAGGACAGGCTCGACTACATGAGCAAGATCAGGAACTTGAGGCTCAGGATGCTAGACGGTTAGTATAGTACCCACATAACCAACGTTCGCCTGACAACGATCTGGCCGGCATCTGGCTGAAGGAACAGAGGACGCTCAGCTACTACATGCTGCGCAACGAGGACAGGCTCGACTACATGAGCAAGATCAGGAACTTGAGGCTCAGGATGCTAGACGGTTAGTATAGTACCCACATAACCAACGTTCGCCTGACAACGATCTGGCCGGCATCTGGCTGAAGGAACAGAGGACGCTCAGCTACTACATGCTGCGCAACGAGGACAGGCTCGACTACATGAGCAAGATCAGGAACTTGAGGCTCAGGATGCTAGACGGTTAGTATAGTACCCACATAACCAACGTTCGCCTGACAACGATCCTGGCCGGCATCTGGCTGAAGGAACAGAGGACGCTCAGCTACTACATGCTGCGCAACGAGGACAGGCTCGACTACATGAGCAAGATCAGGAACTTGAGGCTCAGGATGCTAGACGGTTAGTATAGTACCCACATAACCAACGTTCGCCTGACAACGATCCTGGCCGGCATCTGGCTGGAGGAACAAAGGATGCTCAGCTACTACATGCTGCGCAACGAGGACAGGCTCGACTACATGAGCAAGATCAGGAACTTGAGGCTCAGGATGCTGGACGGTTAGTATAGTACCCACATAACTAACGTTCGCCTGACAACGATCAGCTACTACCACATTATTAAAGGTACCTACAATACTGTAACTCGCCCGTTTTGTTAAAAGAAATAGCTACTGACTGGGAAGTACCAATTCAAGAGCTTGCACGTCTGCAAGCAATCGTGGCGTATGCACATGCCACTAATGAACTTATTGGCCTGGCTGCACTAGATCTTCAATGGTCGTGCGGGTTAAACAACGTCTGGGGCTGTCTTTACTTGGATGGGTGACCGATCATTTGTGTGACAATAAACGCTTTTTCGAGCTCTTCCGTGCTTCGGAAGGCACGTTAAGCAGTTGGTCTTGGTTGTTACCTCTGAGGTCAAGTTAGAGGCCTAAAACTCTAACACTAGGTGAGTAACACTACTATACGAAAAGCACTACTGAACTCCTTGGGGTACATCAAAAACCCCCGACGCGCGACGTAACCAAATAAAAAACCATATTTACGACGTTACACACAGCGCAATCTAGTCCCAAATTAAGCACTAGGCTTGTACTATGCCTTCGATGTTAAACAAAATCGTTTGATTTTCAGGAACTGTGAAGACTCTACAAGTGGATCAATCGAAGGCTGTGAGTGATCTCATGATTGGGATCTGTGGCAGGATCGGCCTGACCAACCATGACGAATATGGACTGGTGAGATTATCTTTCTATTATGCATGTACAATTTCTTCTTTTTAATAATGGCTCCGCATAAGCTCTGCATTATAGTCGAAGCCATTGAAATTAATTCAATAACATGACGAAACTATAAGGGTTTCCTGTTGATTACGAAACCCTAAAAACGGAGCCAAATAGGATTGTGGAACCACCCATGTTTATGCTGTTTATCCCAAAATTCCTACGTGGTCGGGAATTACGCGTGTTATTTTATAATCGATAGATGAGCGTTTGACCACTATCTCACCTGATGGTAAATGATGATATGGTCTAAATGTAGCACGACCATCTAGAAGAAGGAATACGGTAGTAGAACAAGATCAACCCAATTACCGACGAGTCCGCTTGGAGCTAAGACTTAGGCCGGTGAGTGGCAACAAGCCGATTCGATAGTTGCTGTCAATAATTCATGTTCATTCAGAAAAGTTATCATTGTTTTTACCCTGCAGTGTTTAGACTCAGAAGAAGAAACAGAAGAAGGTAAAGAGAACAAAGCAGGCCACTCCGGCACCCTCACCATGAAGAAGAAGTCACAGCTCAGAGACCGCGACTTGCAGTTCGAACAGTTGTCTAAGAAACTCAAGACTGACGATAATGGTTCGTATGGAGTATCTGTAGTTTAGCCTGGGTTGAGTTCATCGGTATCAGATCTCTTTGTGCTATACCCTCATAATCCTGTGGCATCCCGTTACTGACTGACAATAATGGATCGTATGGAGTATCTATAGTTTAGTTTGGACTGGATTCAACGGCATCAGATCTCTCTGTGCCATACCCTCATAATCATGTAACACCCTCATACAGGACAGGTCTTATTTTCTAATTCCCTAATTCTTAGCCACCGCTCTGACTCCACTTATGATCCCCGCCATCGCCCATGCATAATAACTTCTCTTCTCATCCAAGCAATGTTTCCGGTTGCATCCCTCTCGGGAGCCCGGGTTCCGACTTTTTTCATTACGGGTAGGCGCAGTAGGCATGGCATCATTCACCATACCTTCTGCAAATAGATTTGGCAATATTTTTACGGCTGGCCGCTTGCCTGACAACCAAGAACCAAGCAATGTATCCGTTACCGGGCGAGGATAACTTAAGGTTTGCTAGTCTTCCCCAGATTTACAACACCCACGGGAAGGGATGAGGTAACCCTATTCTATGCCGGAGCTACACGGCAAGACCATCCATAATAACCCTGTCTTCAATTCCGCAGTCGAATGGATAGACAGCCACAAGTCGCTCTCGGAGTCATGTGTGGACCCTCGCCGGACGCTGCTCCTGAAGCGACGTCTGTTCTACTCCGACCGTAACGTGGACGCGCGGGATCCGGTGCAGTTGAACCTGCTCTATGTGCAGGCCAGAGACAACATCCTACAGGCGATGCATGTCGTTGGGGAGGACAGAGGTGAGTGTGGGTGATTCAGCTGAACCTGCCCTTCAGCTAGAAGGGATCACGGGATCAGATTAGTATTTTTCATCTATCGTATCAAGGACTCGAAAAGTTAAATGTGAAGAATTGCTTATTTTGCGACGGAAACGTAAAATTTCGTCCGTTTTTCGATTCAGAACCTCCACCGATGATCAGCTCATCGGGTAGACTTTTCTATCATGAGGTTCACCATTGTCAGGTAGACCTTTCCACCATAAGGTGATCCATTGCCTACTCGGCCCTTGACAATAGAATTTTCTAATAGGTATTTCTATGTCCTATTTAAGATTTGAAGACTTGAAAAATCTTTTAACACCAAATTTTAACTCAGAATAGATACAAATTCTACGCTTTCCAAAAATTTGCATTCGACAGAAGCTAAACCTTAACATTCCTTGTACTGCGCTAGCCAATTGCGCCACAGGTGCCAGTTCTGCCGTGATGAAATTATAGACTGCATCCTCTCCGGGCATGCGACTGAGGCATGTAGCGATAGCGACATCTAGCGACATTGCAATATTTTTGAAAAGCATTTTTTTAAAACCTTTGTCTTTCAAGTGTAGGAAACACTTAGATTAAAACAAAAAAAACTCTTGTTTAGACAAACAAGAGTTTGTTTTCGTCTAAGAGGAAACACTATAAAAATAAATCAATACAAATTCTACGCTTTATTTTTAACTATATGGCAAAAAAACTTACATTCCAATATACCTAGGTACCTACTTAGAAAATATAAAATTGAATCGCAAAGATTTGTTCAATGACAATTTTATATTGTTATCCAGTTGTTATCAGTTGTATTTGACAATATGCGTGAATTGAAACGCAAACCGGTTCCCGATCGACTCACGACCGAACAACGACGGAACGACACGATTGTCACGATAACAACAAAGTATACCTACTAGATATCTGTGAACAACAACGCCTCTACTCGACGTAACAACAAAAACACATTTTCCCCGAGGATATTGCGCTTTAAACGACAAAAACAATGCAAAAATCAATGCGAGATAAAATAAACCTAAAATTAATACAGCTTGTGAAGGATAACCCGGTTTTATACGATTATACTGACGCGAAATATATGGATTTTAATACGAGAGAAGTGGCTTGGCAGAAGATTGGTGATGAACTCGGAAAACCTGGTGAGTTTGAGTTTTGTGCCTATTGTTATAATCGTATCGTGCGTGATCGTATCGTTAACTATAATTATAATAATATATCGTGTCGACATTTTTACATTTATCGACGTTAAATAAATCGTTACCCCTACCATTGTCACGTTTTTGTTAAAACTCATTTGTTTCTCGAAGTTAAGATTGCTGTTCGAGTTTCATATTATGTAGGTTTTAGTTTTGTTTGATATTTTTAAGAATTATATTGGTAGATTTTTCTTTTGTTTTCGCAATGTTGTATTTTAATTAAACTCATTTAATCGCGTTGCTTTTATTATTTTTAGTATTTATCACTACTATAGACTACGGTAGACTGAGAGTCATTTAATTTATTTAGTCATTTATTGTTTTTTTTTTACTTCGATTACAGCTGCAGACTGCAAAGTACGATGGATAAACATCAGAGACGTTCATCGACGCATAATCCGTAAACGTTTATCGGGTTCGGATTATCCGAAACGGGCGTACAAATACGACGAACAACTCAAGTTCATGACAAACTTTTATAAGGAAATAAATCCTTTAGCCGGAGGTTCGGCAGAGTCTGATACTGAGGTGGATAAAAACGAAACCTGGGTAGCAGAATACATTGACGATTCAGAAGAAGCCGACGCGAAACCTTTGAAAAAACGTAAAACAAAATCTAGGACTAAAACTAGCTTCGAAGAAATAGAGATACCAGTTAGTATTGCCAACGATTCAACCACCGACTTTGACACCACGGATCCAGTTGACTCATTTCTAATAAGCATAGGAGCGACTTTAAAGAAATTCTCTCCGTACCATTTAAACGTAGCTAAAAGTAAAATATTTCAAATAGTCCAAGAACACGATTTACAGCAAATTGTTGAGAAACAACAAGGGAGAGACGTATCCGGTGTAGTTGGAAGCGACAATATTTACTTTCAAGGAGAACAAAGTCATAGTTTTAAGAACATTGGCCAGTAAAGTTAAAATAGAACAAAATAGAAATAGAACACTCTTCTTTAAATATGTTTCCTATACCTACTTATTAAATGATTAATTTTTCGGAAAACATACAGCACATCAAACATAATCTAGGTAATAATATTAAATAAATAAATTATGTTGAACGAAGTTTACACAGCACAATCTAGCCCCAAACTAAGCACTAGGCTTGTACTATGGGTACTAAAGAACGGATATACTACATATTAAACTTTGTATTACTTAAAAAACCTAATACAGACAAAACAACATGAAAGAATTACCGTGTGTACACTTTGTACAGAGGTAACTGTACTTACAGTAATAAATAATCGACGCCAATGATATGATTTGATTATATGTTTATGTAATTATAACGCAAAATATTAAAATTGTAGTTGTACCGAATACATTGTAAAAAATAGGTGATACATTCTCATCGATCGACTTTCAATAGTACGGGTCATTGTAGGTGACATCAAAATGGCCGCTCTCTAGCAATGCATTTTTATTTACGCGGGAATTTCGTTTGCTAAAATTAGATCGTAGACTAAACTTTAGTTTAAAATAAAGGACAAGTCTAATACAATCAATTATTTTAAGTTATTGGCTCTATAACAATAGTTGCTAGGTAGTTAAAATTCCCATTTATATTTTCTTTGTCCTTGTGCGTTCCGTTATCGACTCGGCCGGCCCGCGTTGCGGTGTGTCGGCCGTGTCGTGACGTCACACATTCCCCTCCCCGGCACGTTTCCGGGCCGGGACTAGAGATGGGCACGAACGACGACATTGTCGATGTCGATAAAATAAATTTATGGAATTAAACTCATTTTTTAGTTTAAGTTTGGTTCCTATTATTTTAAGCTTTTATATTTATTTATATATATTGAGTATTTATTAACGCCCTAACTGATAAAAAAACAAATCCTTTTTTAAAGACAAAAAAGAGAGGTGGTTCGTCTACGGCAAAAGGTAGAACGTTTTTAAATTTATTTTTTTTAGAGTACCTATTGTGTTTGCTGTTATCTTAATAAAAGATTGAGCAGAGAAATGACAGAATAGTGTCACACTGACAGTTTATAATAATGAATAATGATGATTAATAACTATATGTTATTGTTTTTAATAACTAATTTAAATTAAATACGGGACACTTTTTGACAGATAGGTATTATTAAGTGTGATGAGATGCCTCGCTATAAGTACATTCCTCTGAAACGTTTTTAGGGTTCCGTAGCCAAATGGCAAAAAACGGAACCCTTATAGATTCGTCATGTCTGTCTGTCTGTCTGTCCGTCCGTCCGTATGTCACAGCCACTTTTTTCCGAAACTATAAGAGCTATAGTGTTGAAACTTGGTAAGTAGATGTATTCGGTGAACCGCATTTAGATTTTTACACAAAAATAGAAAAAAGTACCAAATTTTTGGGGTTCCCCATACTTAGAACTGAAACTCATTTTTTTTTATTTCATCAAACCTATTCATGTGGGGTATCTATGGATAGGTCTTCAAAAATGATATTGAGGTTTCTAATATCATTTTTTTCTAACCTGAATAGTTTGCGCGAGAGACGCTCCCAAAGTGGTAAAATATGTGTCCCCCCCCCTGTAACTTCTAAAATAATGGAATGATAAAAGTAAAAATTATATATGATGTACATTACTATGCAAACTTCCAACGAAAATTGGTTTGAACGAGATCTATTAAGTAGTTTTTTTTTAAAACGTCATAAATCGTAAACCACAATTTACCTTTCAAAACAAAATCTGTTCTATAGATAATGGTACGGAACCCTTCGTGCGCGAGTCCGACTCGCACTTGGCCGGTTTTTATATTTTTACGTTTTCTATTGGTAAAACAAAACAAGGATGCGTATTTAGATCTATGACATAAGTTTTTACAGAGGTAAATCATGACCAATTACTAATTTTACGGCTTTATCCAGTCATGTTTTATAAATAACAAGTGACTTTTGATGCGCCTTTGATTTTTCATGGCTACATGACGTGAGGGTAAAAAACCTTGAGTTGGAAGCAAGAGCGAGATGTACTTATCTCATTTCAAGTGAGAGTGATAAAGACAGGTGTCGAATTTAAAAGTCTAATTTGTGCACAATTTTGTTAGAAAAGGCGTTTCCTTTTAAAATTGCTTGTTTTAAATTATTTATTGATCTTTATTCACTAAATACGATTTATTTGCAATACCAAAAGGGCAAAAAGACACCCTTTCTCTTGAATATCGGATCAGTACCGGTCAACTATCGACATCGATATATCGACAGTTACCGACCCGAGTCCGTCCCGCGACCGCGTCTCAGTCTGCCCCGCACCGCCACACGAACGTTACGCGCCATGACATCGAACATAGTGCGGGTTAAAAAAGCAGCGTTTTCGAGAGAAGTCGATATGAAATTACTGCAGCTGGTGAAACAGTATCCGTTGTTGTACAACCCTAACCACGATAACTATACCAATAATGATATGAGGGAAGTTACTTGGCAGCATATTGGTGAAGTCTTACGGAGGCCGGGTGAGTACCTACACTTTTGTTTTTTTTTCTATTGACTACGCACGCTGCATATTGCCAGTGTCAAGTAGTTCAAATCGGCTTATAAATTAAAAATATAAGTAGGTAAGTATTTAATAAATAACTACCTACCTACGTACCTTTTGGTTGAGTCATAAAGACCGGCCTTCAGAGGGATTTCCTAAACTACAATAGACTTATTAATAAAAGTGTAATAGGTAAGTAAAGGCTGCAGTGCCGTATTTATATTTTTTAGAGTGTAGGCCACTTTATTTTTGCCGCCCTATCTACATACTTTTCTGAAATAATTATTTTTCATTTGTAGTAAAAAAAGGACTTAAACTTAATATAAGAATGAATTAGTCATTAAGAAAGAGCGTAAAGAAGACACAAGTGTTACAATTTTTTACGGATAAAAACTTATGGCATAAATATTTTAGGCATAACCGACATTTGGCATAAACATTTTAGCCATAATACTTATTACGCATATAAATGTTTGTCATAATTATTTTACGCATAATACTCATTCATTACGCATCAAAATGTATGGCATAAATACTTTATCACAACTTTGTTTTATAAAGTGAGTAAGTTTTTTTTTTAAGTGCACAACGCTTAATAGAATTTTGGCTAGTTTAACTAAACTTTGAAAAAAATAACTGTACGGAGCACCTCAACTAGGATAGGTAAGGTTAATACAGGGTGGTCTAACTAGTGACGTCAATAAACTTTTTTTAGATTCCTCACACCTGGGGGTATCCGAAAATACCCCATGTATGTTCAGCGATTTTTTGTAGTTTAGGAGTTATGGCCTTTTTTCTCATTTTCTACTAAAATGCGACCACTGCCACCTATTTGCTCATACTGACCGCAATAATTGAGATAATTGGCTGATTTCTTTTCAAATGTGGAGCTGAATAATTGGGTCATGTTTCCTGTTACAAGAAAAACGCGTAACACCAACCAAACTGTTACAAATAAAAAAAGTATTTCATAAAGTGAGCGTAAACAAAACGCTATAAACACTTTAAAGAGCAATTAAAAGAAAAACTCGCCCATTTTTTTTTCCAAACCAACTTCAAAAACTTCCTTACTTCATTAGCTTTCTACCCTATCATTTTTATTGGTCTATCATTAGAGGATCATAGCAAAAATTTTATTTAAAAATTCTTTGGTAGAAAATTCTCTCACTCGTCCCTATTATTAAGACTTCGCTGTCTGACCGTCTGGCACCGGGCTATATCTCATAAACCGTGATGGCTAGACAGTTGAAATTTTTACAGAGGATGTATTACTGTAGCCGCAAATATTTAAGGGAACAACTAACGTGATTTTTGACATAAAAACGCAACGATACCACGATGTATTTTACCACTATCGCCATCTAGTGATGGTTTTTGTCTTCCGCAAAAAAACTTCCGCACAAATCTGAATTAAGATTTGTACAAACAAATGTATTAAATAAAATAAGAACAAATATGTTTTTTATGTTATTAGATTAGGCCGGGAGTTTCCCTTCAGGTTTCAGTAAGATGAGTGAGAGAATTTTCGACCAAGGAATTTTAAAATAAAATTTTTGCTATGATCCTCTAATGATAGACCAATAAAAATGATAGGGTAGAAAGCTAATGAAGTAAGGAAGTTTTTGAAGAGGTGTGAGGAATCTAAAAAAAGTTTAATGACGTCACTAGTTGGACCACCCTGTATAAGAACATGATTACACGCAACGCTTTGGCGAGCGAGCGTTGCGAGCGACCGCTGCCGCGGTACGCTAATACTATAAAGCGCCTAATACTATAAATAAAAAAAGCGTTATCTACAGAAATCGAACTTTATATGAAATAACCATTATACTAAATAGTAACTTATTTATTTCAAGTCAATTTTGTATAAAAACCTTAAAACTAGTTATGACTGAAAATCATCGGTCCGGTGACCACAGCGAGTATCCGTAAGCAGACCTCTAGATAACTTAAAAAAGATATTTTTAAGTTTATACTCTAAAAAAATGCTTTTTGATGTTATACGTCATGCATGATTGTTATGCCATAAAAATATTATGCCTTAAATTTTTATGCGTTTTGAGTATTATGCCATATTTTTTTATGACGAATGTTTATGCGTTAAGTGTTTATGGTTTATGAGTATTATGCGTTAAACTTTTTTGTTTTAACGTTTTATTCCTTTCGGGTTTATGACAAATAAGTTTATGTCAGACGGAGGAGACCTTTATTCAAACAATTTCTTTGACAAAAAGTTAACTTGGTCGCTTTGGCACAGCTATGGGCGTCCAAAGAGGCGGGGATGTGATCAACCACTTATGACACACAACAGCCACTCAATTTTTATATGCCTAATAAGGCGAACCATGAATGTAATAAATTTTACTATATTATTAAGATCTCTGTAAACCCACGATTATGAAATAAATGAATTATGAATTATTATGTTACGAAGCTTTATCATAGGCCCAGTAAGATCCTATAAAGGTTTGAGCTTAACCATACGGGAACGAAAGGTTTTAGAGACCAAACGTTTTCATACATTGGAAACCAACAAAGTCATTATTTTTAATGTTTTGTCCGTGGATATAACATGGTTTGACGTCCCCAACAAAACTGCATACTCAAAATTTAAAAATATGAATTTTATTTTTCAAAATTCCTATGAAAGGGAAGTTCAAAATACCGTACACTGTGCTACGCCTGCGCTTTTCGCCCGCCGCCCTGCTCTGCTGTTGTATAGGTTTCGATAGGAAAGAGTTGCTATAGGAATTCATTTAAAGTATAAAAACCACGAGAAAACCAGCGGGCATGTGGGCAATTTTATCCTCTGAAATCGAGTGACCGTCCTCTGAAATCTGCCGCCCCTAGGACGCTGCCGCCCCTAGGCCGCGGCCTATACGGCCTTGTGATAAATCCAGGACTGAAAGGCTGTGACATACGGACCGACGGACAGACAGACATGACGAATCCATAAGGGTTCCATTTTTTTTGCCATTTGGCAACGGAACACTAAAATGGACAACATAATAAATCATCGGAACGTCCTCTATTTCTTATAATCCCGTTGAATGTCTGTCTAACTGACTCACCCGAACGAAGGCAATACAATAAAAACTAATAAGGAACTTCATTCCAAAAAGCTTAATATTTATTTTATCTAAATATATTTTAACGAGCGCTGTCCCGCGGTTTCACCCGCGTCCCAATCCCTTGGGAATATCGGGATCAAACTCCTGGATAATAATGAAGCTTTCAATTGGTAAAAGAATTTTTGAAATCGGTTCAGTAGTTTCGAAGCCTATTCGTTACAACCAAACAAATACATCTTTCATCTTTATGTTATTAGCATAGACAAATAGGCGGGCTTATCGCACTTTTTACGCAACTTTAGAATAATACCTAAGTCTTACGCTTAACTCTGCCAAACCTACCCTATTTCAGTAATTTAAACAAAAATTCCATACATTTATTTGAAAGTGACATCTCTTTATTTACTTTTTCCTTTAAAACTGATAGTTCTTTGCTTACATTTTTGATCTAAGTTTCTCTGAAATAGAGTATAAATACCTACTAGCTTCAATTTTAAGAAACTATTTTATAAAGTGTATTTTTTTTAAATCAATATTTGTTACATTCTAGCGGGCCGCTGCAAATCTCGTTGGCTAAACATGCGCGACATGATGCGGCGCCGGATCCGGAACCGTATCCGACATCCGGATCAGGTCCATCACAAGTACCGGTACGAAGAGGAAATATCGTTTCTGATACCACACTACTCCAATATAGACTGTGATCAGAATATCATGGACGATGCAGGTTAGGGGTTATTTTTGTTTAATAATAATTTGCCTTTTTATCTAATTACTAGCTTCGTCCCGCTGTTTCACCCATTTACCTAAGTGCCGATCTATTGGGAATTTTCATAAGTCTTTCTTAGTTAACTCCTACTACATTTCACAAATAATATAGTACTTACGCTTCTAATTTCATATCTTTAGGATCAGTGGTTTAGGCTGTGCGTTGTTATAAAGGTCAGACAGGACTTTGAATTTTTAACTAAATTATTTATTCAGCACAAGCAACTAAGCTGTAGGTTTTCTCACATGCAGCGCCTTGGCTTGGGTTTGTCCGAAAGACCAGCGCTTAGGTCAAGCATGTTTCGTGGCTACAACTTCCTGCTAAGGTCGGCCCATTAAGGGTTTGCATCACAGACATACATATAGCTAGACCACGCGAATTCATGTCCTTCGCGTGTCAGAAAAACGTGCAAATCCCAGACAAAACGTCGCGGTAGTCGGCGCTAACTGGCAGTCCACGGGTGTCTATAGTTGCTCGTTGTGTGCCTCGCTGCGTGATTAGTAACTGCAAAATTCCAAAAAATTCGAGCACTCAAATGCAGGAACATATTTTCTGTCGCTGTGACGTCACAGTAGATATTAAAAAGTCGTCACGCTCAGTTTCAATACAAATCGATGTACATGTGACGTCTACTATACATTATAAGTCTGTGGTTTGCTTATAGTTTCCTAGTTTGCATTTTCTAGATATCTACGAAGCTTGCTAGAATACAATTTAATCTTGAATCATGTCTGATTTCAGATCCACTAGACGATGGTAACCTAAGCGATAACAACACGAACCCAAAACAAGAACCCGAAGAAGATGTCATATCCGAACCTAACATAGTCTGTACCTACTTCAATGACAGCAATGACGTCACGAACAACTTGGAACAGTCTCTACTACCAGAGCTAAAAGCCACGGATCCTATAGACGTCTTCCTTCTGTCTGTAGGCTGCACTTTGAGAAAGTTCAATCCTTATTACTTGAACCAGGCGAAGAGTAAAATTTTCCAGATAGTCCAGGAGTATGAGTTGGAGCAGATTGTTAGTAAGAATGGTCAGGGGTCTAGTAAAAGTTGATTCTTTTAAGCTATTGCATAGCTTTTTTCGCGGGCTTTGAGCTTTGAATAAAGAAATGTCGAAACGAAAAAAACCTAACACGTTGCCATGGCTACCATGTACCTACTTCAATGACCACAGCAATGACGTCACGAACAACCTAGAACAGTCTCTACTACCAGAGCTGAAAGCCACGGATCCTATAGACGTCTTCCTTCTGTCTGTAGGCTGCACTTTGAGGAAGTTCAATCCTTATTACTTGAACCAGGCGAAGAGTAAAATTTTCCAGATAGTCCAGGAGTATGAGTTGGAGCAGATTGTTAGTAAGAATGGTCAGGGGTCTAGTAAAAGTTGATTCTTTTCCTGGTTCTCGTATTTCAACTGGTTTTGAAATAATCACGTTGGCTTGATGCTTTTAACTTGACCTAACGACTGGTATCATAGATAACAACTGGGACCAAATGCTAATTAATTTGCTGTGCTGAAGCACACACATTGTTGGTCACCTATCGATGGAATGACCGCGCCAGGCGTTGCTTAACATGCAAGACTATACACGATCGGAGGACGCAGCTAGGCCTCAATTTGAAGGCAGAGTTTTTTTATGCCTTCAAATTAGGCCTTTTTGTTGTTCTCATTAGCTAGATTCGTACAACCAAGAATGGTGTAGTGGGCCACTCAGATTAGTTTACGCCGCCATGATTAAATCTGGTCAATAATCTGGAAATTGTGGATTTTTGTATCATCATAAGTTAGTTTTTTTTAATTATTGTACATATCTATAGTAGTAAATGTTAAGAGTAACAACTAAATTCTAAACTAATTGTTAAAATTGATTGTGATTTTGTGACCCAAATAAATGATATATTTTGGTTATTTATGAATGTTTCATTTTATTCATTTATCTTCCTTATACAGGTGAGTCTTTTAGACCGGGGACTCTTCACTGAGATTTCCTAAACAAAATAAGAGACAGCGAAGAACGTTAAATGGACGTGCATCCCCGATTTTGATAAAATTGGTATTTCTATTGATTTGCCGCATTATGCTTGTTTAAAAGATTTGCCACCTTACTTAAAAACGACGACTAAGTTTATGTAACGGAAGTCACTGTCTGTTATCTTTGAAACTTCATGCCACAGTTAAGGACAAACGTTACATAAAGTTAGTCATCGTTTATTACCTAAAGAGGTTAATGTCTATCTACCAACACTATCGAATGACAAGAATAGAATATGCATGATAATATTGGATTATTCAAACCTTGTCATATTCAGGAACAAAGTCTTGTGTTTTTGAAAAATGGCAAGATTCGATTTCTAGCTAGTTTTTATCAAAATTGATAATCAGATAATCCTTTCAGTATTTTTTCTCTACCTCTAGAAAATTCCCCTGAAGAACTAAATGGCTTATTTAGACTGACCAATTTAACAATCAAATCCGGAAGCACATAGTTACCTTACCTACCTTACGTTTTCTACCAACTTAATATCCCCGCAAGATCATTGTGTTCTTCTACTTTCTACTATCTGGGTGCAGTATTTTAGGAAGTTACTTACTATTAAAAAAAAAGATAAAAGTAGAGTGTGATTTCAAATTTGATGTGTTTTTCTTTCCACCCAGCGGTTGAGTTCGCGGGCATTCAGTGTCAGATTCACTTTGGTGACTTCCAAGAGGACAAACACAAGCCTGGCTTTTTGGAAAAGTAAGTAGAAAACTTCTATGTTCTCTTATTAAATAAATAAATATTGCACGACGTTACACACAGCGCAATCTAGCCACAAACTAAGCACTAGGCTTGTACTATGGGTACTAGACAACGGATATACTACATATTATATTTTTTTTTTGTAAATACATACATATGATACATAGAAAACACTGAATATCCCATGTCTTCGGACCGTGGTGAGTCCTAGGACATGTTGGTTTCCTCACGATGTTTTTCCTTCACCGTAAGAGCGATGTTAATAGCGCACTTAAATTTTTCTTAAAGAAAAAGACATTGGTGCGCGGTCGGTCTGGATTCGAACCCACGACTCTCAGAATGAAAGCCGGGGTATCTACCACTAGACCAACACCGCTCTATTGGGCTTCTTGTGGGTTTTCAAGACCTTAATGGTGGTTTAACCACTGGTAAGGTTTGACTCTCTTATGACATAGTTTCAGGACTTTTTTATAGATGGCACTGTGATGTTCTTTAGGTTTATAATTTACTAGCTGTGTTTCGATGTTTCACCCGCTATCCTGAAATAATTTTAGAAAATCTGGATTCAGGGGATTCTTCAGGATCCTTAAGTCAATCTCGAAGAAGAGGCCTGTAAAGGTCTCGAAACGGCAGAAGCAAAAAACATCACGTGATTAAAACCGAAAAATAAGTTTTTTTATTGACTTAGTGTCAATTTTTTAACCTTTGGACTAAGCTAAACCAATTAGCTTGTAAAATGTATCTTGAAATTTGAGACAGACTACTAAATTGATCTGTGACCTGACCTGCCTTCGATGGGTGTACCAGCATGGTTATTGATACGGTAAATCTTTAACCCCTTACATAAATAATGTGTTAAAATCACATTTAGCGGAAAAAGGCAAAGATTCACGGCCTCAAACCATGCAGTTAAGACAAGACATCTTTGCCAGTTGTTTATCGGGAACTTAGACACCTAATTTTTCAGCCTAAACGAGTACCTCCCAGCTCAGTTCGTGAACTCGTGGGGCATTGAGAAGAAGATCCTGAAAGAGTACCGCAAACATGCCGGCCTCAGTCAGCTGGAAGCGAAGTACTTGTACACTAAGACAGCCCGCGCTTTGCCCACGTATGGTGTCACCTTCTTCTTGGTTAAAGTAAGTATTCTGTGACTTCAGTGATTGGTAAGTGGTCATTTACAGATGGCGTTACTGATGTGAAGTTCTGGATCGTACTAACGAAATGTTTCCAATTAATATTAGGTATACAAAGGTTTATACATATATACTTATGTAACACATGACTTCCGGAGTTAACAGCTGCACCTGTATTATTATCTCAGTTTCATAGGCACTATACACATAATAAATAGGTACTTCCAAGTATGTTTTTGGTCTCTATGTAATAAAATGAATGTGATGTTCATAGAATTTATTTATTTGTTGTCGTTATAATGCAAATAGCATAGAACTGAGCTGTTGTCTATTAGATACTTGAAAAAGAAAGGTCGCCTGATAGTGATCCATTTCAAACTCGACTATGACGGACGAGCTTCACCAGTTCCAAAATTAAACTGTTTGGGAAATTACTCACACCACTTAAAAAGAGATCGAACGTCGTTGTTAGAATACCCACCATCTAGGTAACCTTAACCTATGGTTATTTGTATGTCTCGACTCTCCAGGAGAAACAAAAAGACAAGAAGAAGCTGATCCCGCGACTGCTGGGCATCAACTCGGAAGCCATCCTTCGTCTGGACGAGGTGACCAAGGAGATACTGCAGACGTGGCCGCTCACGCACGTCAAGACGTACCACGCGGGCAAGGGGGAGACATTCACGCTTAACTTCGGAGATTATAGGTAGGTATATCCTCATCCGAGCGATGTGCCCTGTTGCATCCCTCTCAGGATCTCGGGGTCCGCTTAGCTAGAGTTATCATCATCATCATCATTGGCAAGCAACATCTACGTGAGATGATTTAAGTCCGTTGGAGATGCACCTAGGTGAAGATAAGCACCTACGTTGGTGACTGATTAGTCCAATGCGTGACCGACAGATTCGGCTGCACTTTTGGCAGGTAAATCCAGTGCCAGATTGTAACGGTGGTGGCGGCAGAAAATCGCGCTCGTGTCGCGCAACGCGTTTTTGAGCTAGCTGCTCAAACGAAGTCTTAGTCTTAGCTACAGTTAATAAGTCGTATTGACCTACAAACTGCAAATAGATTTCAATGGAGCAAAATCATTTTGATTGCATCGTTTTAGATGTAAAGCAAATTTGATTTGTGTGTATTTAGTTTGAAATATTTGTTCCAGTGACAAAGAATACAGCGTGAAGACGCGAGATGCGTACCGCATCCGCGACATATTGGAGGGCTACATCGACCTCATCCGCAAACGGATGCTGAGCGCCTATAACCAGCAGGGGACTGACCACGGGGCCATGGCTGAAGACGACTGCTTCTCTTCCACGTGAGTATACGTAGTATACATGATGTTCCCAGGGAGGAGGTCTAGGCGAACAATTTTTGTTCGCCTAGACCTCTAGAACAACCCCCTTTCGGCTTAATATCTTTTCCTGGGATCATCTTGTATGGTATACAGAGTAAAGACATCTGCGACATATTGGAGGGTATAATAGTGGTCGGTTATGTAGACACCGGTTTATCTCACACTAGCCGATCCGGCGCCATTTTGTTTTGCCATAAAACAAAAATAACTTGACATTGACAGCATTACAATGCCTTCGTTACATACTGGAGAGAAAAAAATAACTATGTTCAAAAAGTTCATAATTATGTTACAAAATGTATGAAAAAATATTTTTCCGATAATTCCAACATTTTTTTCCCATGAGATAGGATAGCATTTGACGATAATGGCTGAAGTTGTTATGTGTCTAAACGCTCTTGCGCGTTTTGTAAGGGTTGCAGGTTCAAACGCTGTCGGTGAAAAACTAAATTGTTATTTTTGTTCATATATTTTACTGCTTGTTTTTTTGCAGCGCGAGTATAATGCACAAAGTCGAGAATAATCCACAAAAATTGATAGAGCACTGCATGATCGGCCCGAGCAGAATTGTACCTTATGAGCCAGGTAATAAGGTCTAATTTATTATTATTTGTATAACGTCATTATTATTAGAAACACGGGTCTAGATCGCGTTGTAGATAATCTTTGTTATTAATTACCTCGACGTTTCGACAAACGGGTCACACCGGCCATGGTCGCGAGAACACTGGATTATGGACATTATGCACTAGTGCGTAATAGTAAAGGGAAAATCACAGTTAAGGAATGTCATACATTATAAACCTTAAATATTGAAGTAACAATGTTTAACGAAGTCGAAGTGTAATTATTATTAATTTTTTAAAATTATGAAGAGATAACGTTGCGTTGGTAACATTTATCTCTGTATTTACCGAGTAATCTCTGAAACCAATAAACCGATTCTAAAAACTTTTTCACCAATAGAAAGCTACATTATCAAGGAGTAATATAGAGTACTTTTGATTTCGATATTCTCACAGGATCAGGACCTACGCGGGTGTATGCTATGTATATTATAATGTTACAGGTAAAGAGGGAAGTCAGGGCACACAAATAGTGACCGTCCAGCAAATAATCAGGACCAGTGCAAGTGGAAATGCACAGAAGGCTGTTGTAAGTAAACTTGCAGTTTATTTATACCTACAGGTGAACTTTGTACAAAAAGTTCTATGCCCAATAAAATTCCTAATCATCCTTTCATCTCACCTAGTGTTAGAGTTGTCAGTTTACCCTAAGGCCTCTTACTTGACCTAACGACTGCTATCAGAGACAACAACCGGGACCAACTGCTTAACGTGCCGCGCCGAAGCACAGAGGATCTCGAGAATCCCTAAGCCCAAGTCTCAAGAGACACACCACTATACTGAAAGAAGAAGACAGCTATATTCCCCTCTCCTTCCCCAGGCGGGTGAAATACCCCTCCGTGAAGACATGAGCATGAACCTGACCCGTCGCCTCAACCGGGTCAACTCCCGCTCCGTACGTGTCGTCAGTCTGCTGACTGCTGACCCGCCGCGAGGGGGGGAGGCCACGGCCGTCGTACGGGAGATGGACGACGACTTACCCCTTGTTATTGAAGGTGAGGTAACTGTGCTGCTTGTGTCTTCAGTCTGCTGACCCGCCGCGAGGGGGGTAGGCCACGACCGTCGTACGGGAGATGGACGACGACTTACCCCTTGTTATTGAAGGTGAGGTAACTGTGCTGCTTGTGTTGTCAGTCTGCTGACCCGCCGCGAGGGGGGGGGGGGAGGCCACGACCGTTGTACGGGAGATGGACGACGACTTACCCCTTGTTATTGAAGGTAGGTTGTTATGTGGGAGGTGGCTTCTCTAACGGCCTCATCGAGGTGGTTGCCAGCTCCTTTCTGAGGTGCGAGTGGTGAGCGGCTTTATTGCTACGGTACCTGTCTGGGAATAATTTGGGCCTCAGAGGAGGCCCGTGCCCTACAGTGGGACACATATAATAAAACGGGAAGAGATGAGGTTGCCCTATTCGATACCGTTTAGCCTAAAATTTTAATAATATTTCTATAATTAATCAGTATGTATATGGTAGGTGTAAAAGAAACGATAGAGAAGCAGTCATCGGACGAGGAGAAGAGGAAACTGGCAGACCAGCTCCGTGAGCTTGAGGAGTTGATGAAGAGTATCCGGCGTCACACGCACCCTGATACCTTTGTGAGTATGCTGGAGCCAGGGTCCGATAGTTATCAATAACCTTGTATTTAAAAGCTGTTGTAACGGGCTATAACCGGAATAATTGTTTGCTTGGAAGAGATCGCATTCAGGCGATAAGGCCGCCCATTGTGCCAAACTAAATTTAAGTTTTTTTTGGTACAGTGACCCCCTTACTCATTATTATTAACACTGATTAACAGCTGCATAAACTATGTAGTGTTTGTCTTTAACTGTGACATGAAGTTTGAAAATTGACAGACAGAGTTACATAACTTTACATAACTTAGTAATCTGTTAATCATCGCTTATAAGTAAGGAGTAAAGCGTTTTACCTATCCATAACCTAATGTAACGTGTAACTTCGCTTGCGCGATCCAGAACGTGGAGGAAGGCGTGGACGCCGCCAAGAACGTCGCCGACGTCACCACACAGATGTACTTCGCTATGGATCCGCGCTCCCGGAGACGTAGCCAGCTCATACAGGTAACCTTACATATAGTACACGATTTCACCCGCGTAAGTCCCGATCCCGCGGGAAAATCGGGAGAAAATATATCATTAGTTGTGCATGTTGAAAAAATTCGTTTAATTTCATATCAGCTTCTATTTTTAGGGTTCCTTACTTCAAAAGGTAAAAAAGGAGCCCCCTATAAGATCACTTTGTTTTTCGTCCGTCAGACAGACCGACGTCTGTCTGTCAAGACCATTTATCTTGGAAACGCCCGAAGGTATCGAGTTAAAATTAAAACCTACTGAGGTCCAACTATTTTTTTTTAGATTCATCAGTTATTTTTTTCATCTACATTCTGTGATACAGTGGGCGGCAGATAAGTTGAAACAAAATGGCGGATGCGCAGAAGTCGATTTTTCATAGAAGGTGCATGTAAAATGTACTGCGCGAACTTTCCCCTTCCACGACGAAATTTTTCAACTTATCTGCTGGGCACTGTATGTTAACATTTGTTTTCTACATTCAACAATTTCCATTTGATCCAGAGTTCCCGCAAGAGTTTCATCGCGGACGAGCGCTCGGAGTGTCACCTGCGGCGCGCCTCGTTCATCGCCGCCACCGCCACCGCCATGCACACGCTGGACCAAGCCAAGCAAGACCTGGGGGAGGTAACGTCTCTTACATGCTACGGCTTAGACTCAACCTTATCTACCTTCACTTTAATGGTAGGACCTACACAGGTATTTAACCACCTCCAATAAAGCAGGAGATTTTCAAGTGAGGAGTTTGTGATGAAAAGGTGGTTTCAGGCCATCAATGTAGTAACTTGTAGATAAAGAGATTAATCTGTAGGTTATTGTCGAAAAGTTAACGCGCATTAATGTCTTTTTCCTTAAGAAAAAGTTATGTGCGCTAATAACATCGCTCTTACGGTGAAACCGACATGTCCTAAGACTCACCACGGTCCGAAGGCATGGGGTTTTCGCCAATCCGGAGTAGACTCCCGTTTAGTCTTACAGCTTATAACCCCTCTAAGAAATCACCTACAATGGCTCAATTGCGAGGCTAAGTGCGGAAAAGACCCAGAAAAACTAACTCTATACAGGTCGAATTAAGAACCTCCTTATTGGAAGTCAGTATAACCGCATCTAATCATCTTTTTGTTTAGAAATACGTCGGTCATCGGCTGACCCCGGATCAGACGGAAGCCACCGAGCGGTCGGCCGTGGACAACCTCGCCAAGATCAACGGAGCCATCGCAAACTATCTCATGGCTCATTCTGGTATGTATGCTATTCTAGCCAACGAGTAACAAATGCAAATGGAGATCTAACTCCCATAGTGAACCCGATAAAATTGTGTTCCAAAGACAACCATCGCGCAGACATTTCGCGCACTGGATTGTATCATTCATGACATGTCTGACAGTCTTTGACAATAAGTACGTAGTACATAGTGGATAGTGTTATATTGTAGGGAACCAGTCATTTAATGTGAACTCAATAGTTGGATTTTACCTTAGTCTGGGCAAATATTAATTTTATAAATCTGAGGGTGTTCATGGAAACAGGACACGTGTTTATTGTGCTGTTCGGCGCTGGTAGGGGAAACCTACAGAACAATATTTGGAGAACAAAAGACTTGAATAGACCATCTTATCAAGTTTACCAAATTTAAAACTAACCTACAATAAAATTCTTGTCATGTTAACACAAGTGTAACATCCCGCAGATCCAAAGAATGTGGACTACTCAGCTGCAGTCACATCTATGAACAGTATACACGAATACATGCCGGAGTTAGTTAAAGGTAAATTATTGACTTAATCTTAAAGGATTCCAATATAATTACGACAGGTTATTAAAAAGGCTAAAAGATAACTTGGCTTCTAGGTTAATCAATATTTAATCCCATTTATTTTACAATAGTTTTTATGTATACCAATAGGAAACAACAGTTTTTGAACGTAAAGGGCTTCGCTCATTTTTTTTTAAAAAGGAATTTTTCCTAAGTGTTTACCACTAAGAAATAACTTATATTATTAACGCAATAACTATCACATTTTTGCACACAATTCAAATTTAGTTAGTTAGTTAAAGAATTTTAAATTCGTGCCAAAACGGCAGTGGGCGTACGGGCTAGATAGTGACGTCACTGACGTAAAAACAATCCAACTTTTAAGGTTTTCAGACGCTCATTGAATAATTCTATTAATTTGTAACAGAAATTCAAATTACTTTTAGCATTGTTTCAATGCTCAAAATTTCGAGACCTTTACAGGTCCCTTCTTCAGGATTGACTGAGATGTGTTTTGTCATTCTATTGTATTAAAAAAATGTAAAATTTGAAATGTAATTGGCAGACACGGTCGCATTGGGTAGCACACGGGACGAGGAATCCCGTCGGGATCTGTTGGAGCGTGTAAAGGCCCTTTGCGACGCTACCACCGCCGTCTGCGGGACCGTGGGCTCGGAGGATCCCGAGGTAAGTGTGTACGGTACAGATACAGGGTGGACCAAACAGCGTTGGTAATAAGCGTCAAGATGGCGGGACCAACTCTCCAATATTAAAACTTGACGTCAAGACGGCGGGACCAACTCTCCAATATTAAAACTTGACGTCAAGACGGCGGGACCAACTCTCCAATATTAAAACTTTACGTCAAGATGGCGGGACCAACTCTCCAATATTAAAACTTGACGTCAAGATGGCGGGACCAACTCTCCAATATTAAAACTTGACGTCAAGATGGCGGGACCAACTCTCCAATATTAAAACTTGACGTCAAGATGGCGTAGAGATGGGCAGTGGGAAATAACCCAACGGGAATATACCCAGGTTTTTATGTGGGAAAAAATCCAATAGACGGGTATTGTGATGGTGGCCGTCCGTGGAACTAATAGTTCCGTGGACGCTCACCATCACTTTTAACAGAAAATGCGCGACAACAGCGCAACATGGCGCAGATCAAATAGGCACAAAGTTCAGTGCGCTATGACTCTATGACCTGTCCAGCGACTTGTACCATGGAGGTCAGTGGTTAGCGGGCAAAGATTCGTGCGCCCGCTAATGAAGCTTAGGCGGTATTCGGGCGAAAACATCGTGTTTATTTTACGCGATTTTTTTGTCTACATTAGCGGGCGCAGATTCGTGTCGCGTTGACGCGATGTATCGTTGTTTAGTTTGTTGTACGACCTAGACTGAATTGACGCATGTGTAGCCACCCAAGCGAAACATCGTCTTCGCCCGAATACTTAGCGTTACAACTATCTACCCGGCCACGTACATCGCGTAAACACAAATATTCGCCGCAGCCCGCTAGTGTAACCCCGGCATAAGTGGGAACGGTCGATATTATAATAAAGATTTGTTTTATTTTTCTTACAGAAAATACACGATGCTACCAAGAAGTACTCACAATTATCAGGACAATTAGTATTTGCCTTTAGAAAAGATTCTAAACCTCATGGAATATATGAAAAAGGATCTCATGAGGTATATTTTAAAGTTTTATTTTTATTAAAATGTTACATATTCTATTTATTTTCAAGCCTACACTTGTTATAATAACGTCTAAATATATGACTAACTATTATACCACACGGAAACCCACGTGCCATGGTAATACAAATACAATCAGGGAGAGGATGCATAATCATTATTTCACCGTGTCACAATTTTTCTTACTTATCCCTTTTTATAGATTCGTCATGTATGTGTGTCCGTTAGTCGTAAATATGCGACAATGTAAGTCACATGATTACCTACTGCAAAAAAAAATATACAAATAAAAACCCCATGAGTTTCTTTTGTCTTCTTCTCATTGGACGTCGCGTTCGGAAGACACAGTAGATTACATTATATAATTGATGATTCAAAGAGATATATTGTTAATATTATCCTAATGAATATGAAAAAGTACTTTAAATTTTGAATTTCGTCCGTATGTCACAGCCACTTTTTTTTCCGAAACTATAAGAACTATACTGTTGAAACTTTGTAAGTAGATGTACTCTATGAACCGCATTAAGATTTTCACACAAAAAAAAACAATAAATTTTGGGGTTGCCCATACTTAGAACTGAAAGTCATTTTTTCTTTTATCAAACCCATACGTGTGGCGTATCTATGGATAGGTCTTCATAAATGATATGGAGGTTTCTAATTCCATTTTTTAAAAGTTTTTCTTGCTGTGCAATATGTGTGCTTCTCTAAATAAACATAATATGTGTTTTCTTTCTTTATTTCACTATCAGATACCAAAGCTTTCTGCTGAAGTCTTGAAAGAAGCTGAAAAACTAGGAGACATAACAAAGCAAACATCTACTCAAGACCCAGCAGTGAAGGAAGCTCGAGACCAGCTCAAGACATCTGCTAATCGAATGGTGGACTTGGCTGAGGTGAGGATAGAGTTATTAAGCTATTGCATAGCTTTTATCGCGGGCTTTGAGCTTTGAATTAAGAAATTTCGTAACGAAAAAAACCTAACACCCCCCACTTCGCTTACATAGACCTCTGTGGCGCGTCGTGCGAAAGCGCGGCTGCAATGCAGAAGGTTGCGGGTTCGATTCCCGCCGGGTGCAAGTATTTATGCTTAAAAATAAATATTTGTATCTGGTCTGGGTGTCCCTCTATGTATAATATGTATGTATTTACAAAAGAAAAATAAATATAAGTATTATATCCGTTGTCTAGTCACCGTAACACAAGCTTAGTCGCTTACCACGGGGCTAGATGGCGTTGTGTGTTGTTCACAGAATTTATTTATTTTTTATTTATTTATAGCTAGCTCGGCCGAACTACATGGTAACCATGGCAACGGGGTACAAAATAAAAAAATATTATAATTGCATAAGTTGATAAAAAATGCTATGCAATAGCTTTACCGCGGCAGTCCCCGAGTGCCACACTTTTTTTTTTGTAGGATACATTGCAGTTACAATGGAACTGCTGTTGGTCACGTGACGTTCCTTAATAACTAGCTGCGCCCCGCGGTTTTACCCGCGTAAGTCCTGTTTTAAGGGGGATTTACGGGATCGAAAATATCCTATGTCCTGCTCCTGGTTCTAAGCTACGCCCCCACCAGTTTTCAGCCAAATCGGTTCAGCCGTTTTCGAGTTATAAATGGTGTAACTAACACGACTTTCTTTTAAATATTTAAGATTATAGCTGCGCCTAGCAGTGTCACCCGCGTAAGTCCCGATCCCGCGGTATTTACGGTATCAAAACTATCCTTTGTCCTTCTTCCAGGTCCTATCTATGTCTATATCAAAATTCATCAAAATCAGTTCAGCCGTTCTTGAGTTATAGAGTTAACATATAATTTATAATAATACTAGCTGACCCGTCAAACGTTGTTTTGCCTTATAAATTATAGATAGTAGCCGATTCTCAGACCTACTGAATACGCATATAAAATTTGGTAAAAATCGGTCGCGCCGTTTCGGAGGAGTACGGTAACTAACATTGTGACATGGAAATTTTATATATAAGAAGAAGAAGATATTAGATATAGAGATTATTAGAGTGGCATGGGTTGATTGTTAAAGGACTAGGAGGGAACCAGATGGTATCTGCGTTTTCTTCTTCTGTCTATTTCACTCTATACGCCATTTCTATTTTATTCTCCTCTATTATATTCTATTCAGTGGCTGGCACAGTGGCCTGTTAGTCGAATTCCTGTCCAATTTTAGCAATCAGATTGGACAAAACCTAGGCAGACATTAAACTGACGTCGTTTTTAGAGGCTTTTAACTGGCATCAGATACCATTTTCATGTTTATCTTTGTTCCTTGTTTTGATTGTCCTATATCGAGACAAGTAGTATATATTTTGTTAAATAAGTACTTTATAATTTTATGAAAAAATTAGAGACCGCACCTCAGAAAATTTTAAACATGTTGCTGTGTTTCCCAGTTGACAGCCCCAACAATCCACGAGCCCCACTGCCAGTCGAGTCTGACCGCTGGCTGCGAAGCCGTCTCTTCATCAGCACAGCTCCTGGTGACGCGCTCTAAGCCTCTGCTAGACGAGGGGAAGCAAGATGCTCTCCATCATCAGGCCTTGGCCTTGGCTGAAGCGTTGGACAGGCTGAAGGACAGTTATACAGGTAACACAAACCTCATAGCACAGCTCATCAGCACAGCTCCTAGTGGTGTGCTCCAAGCCGCTGAGATGAGGGAAAGCGGGATGCTCTCCATCATCAGGCCTTAGCTGAAGCGTTGGAAAACCAGTTTTTGTTTTATTTTATTTTTATTTGCATACATATCAGTTACTTAAGAGCTAATGTACAGCTAAGCTATAATTCTGTACTAAATTATTGACATGCCTTGTCAAGGCATTGCGGAGACAAAATGTATGAGATAGTGAAGAGATGAGTGGAGGTGGCGAAAGTCATTTTCATAATACTAGTTAGAAGAACATTGCTACAACTAACGGTTCTATTTGTTTTGTAATTATCTCTTTAGTAGAGGACAAGCAAGATCTATCACCTGAAGAGCTACAACGCCTCAAGTTTATAACAACGGTGTCGGCGTCCAAGAAACAAATGGAAGATGCTCGGAAACAACTACAAATGGTATGAATCTAGATGTTTCTTACAAAATTCAATGCCGCTTATCGGGCTTGAACATCTTCGTACTAAACTAATTTTCGGCAGAGGTTTTTTCCCTAACGCGAACCGGTTTCGATTCCGGTTTCGGAACAGTAACTGTTTACGAATCTCCGGTTTCGTACGCGGCTGAAGGGAAGCCACGGACCTGTCGACTCGTCACTGTTCATTACGCTTCCTTAATACTCTCTTGTTGTTTTCAATTTCTACGTGGAGAAAAAGCTGGTACCAAAATTCACTGGTCACAGCAAGATTTAATTCCACAACTTCGCGATTATTCTCCATTGTTCCTTATTCAGGTGTCACTTGGGCACGCACGAGGCAGCTCTCCTTTACAGAAAACCGAACACGCGTTTGGGTTACGATCTGTTTATAACTGATCCTGGGAGGTGCCCTTGGGGTGACCCAGCCTGAATCGCCTCGAGGCTGTCAAGTGGGGACGCTATACCATATATTATAGGTTCAGTTGTATCAGGGGTTATTCTTTATTCTCAGGGCTCTCCCTTAGCCTCAGCGACCGACGTGTCGCGCGGGGCGCGTCGCCTCGGCAACCGACTGGCGCAACTAAACGCCGCAATAGCCGCGCTACTTGCCGCCACGTCGGGTGACCAACCCGACCTCGCTACCGCTGAGGAAGCAGTCGCCACTATTGGTGAACTGATGCCTCTGATTGTACAAGGTATGATTGATTGTATAAGGTCCCTAAAGGCTCCCAGATTGTATAAGGTCCTTAGTTTGTATAAGGTCATTAAATTTGATTACCTTTGGTTCCCGCTGGATTTGAATCTGCGCTAACCACTTATGTCGTTAATCATTCTGTCGAGAACTTATTATATGCCTTATACAATCGATCTCTTAAATTAACCCTTTACAATTACCTTATTCCTCCCCAGATTCCCAGATAGCATTCTCGAACCAAAATAAACCCAATCGCGCTGAGTATATGGAGAAGTTAAAAGGGCTTTGCGATGCGACCAGCGCTCTTTGCGACCCCGACGTGCGCCAACAGACGCTGAGTGAGGCGCTTGCCAAGTACACCGAAGCCGCCGGCGGATTGGTATACGTCGTAGGACATCATTCCAGCCCTGAGACAGAACAACAGGTCATCTTACTTACTCTTACTCTTACGAACGTTTTGATACAGTGGATATTGTGATATGGTGGACTTTGTGTGTCTTATATCTTAATATTGCGGCCTAATTCCATGACTGAACTAAAGCGTGACATGAAGTGGTTTAAATGGTACATTGAATCGCCCATTTGTCTAGAATATTTGAGGGCACAGCAGCTTTCAAGAGGACTTCCTCTTAAAGCAGTATCTTTCAGCAACAGGGAAGATGCTAGTTAATCCTGATTTTTTATGATAAAGTTCCATATCTCGTCTTTTATCGTTGCCATGTTTAGAACATACTGTTATTGCATATTCTTTGTGTACCATGGGGCTCCAGCTATCCCAATCACGTTTAGGCCACTTCTTGCTGATTTGTCTGTCTGTCTAAAATCCGAGCCTTTTAGCTGTCCAGCTGAAACAAGCTAGCTTACCACTCAAGAGACAATTCTTAAAAGACATTATGCATATTTTCCACTACCAGATCATAGAATTAGCAGCAGAGGCGTGTGGGATGACGTCAGAGCTGCTGTGCTCGGTGCAGCAGCTGGAGCAGACTGCTGGCGAGCGCGGCGAGGAGCTGGACGAGCGAGGAGCAGCACTCGCTGATGCTGCACAGAATCTGCTTACACAGGCTCAGGTAAGCTGCTGGGGGAGACAGCTGGAGAAAAAGAAAGAAGAAGTATTTTCCAAGTGCGTATAATGTCTGATTTATCTTCCATCGGTGACTGTTCCCACCAGATAACAGCGGCTACAATATCGGACGACCGTTGCCAAGCCACCTTGCTCTCCGCGGTCGACAAGACGTCCCAGCTGGCACGGCGACTGGCCCACAGCTGGGCCCCGCTACGGCACGACGCGCCGCACGCGGCCCGCGTGCAACAGCTGGACCGGGCCATGCAGGGCCTGGAGCAACAGCTGGAAAAGTTGAGGGCAGCTTGTAAAAGTGCAGGTGCTAATGTCTTCTCCATAGAACTGGACTGGTCTCTATTAAAGACTAAAGGTCGTCTGATAGTTATCCTGATAGTGATGTCAAACTCGTCAAACAGTTCGGAAAATTACTCACACTCCTTTAAAAAAGATGATACAAAATTGGAAGTCGTTGATAAAATACTCACCATTTACGTCTAAGGTGTTTTTATTAAAATTGGTTTAGAACGTATGTTCACATTGCTTAACCCGTGGGTAACTTAGTCGTCATTGACCATACCTTCTGCAGATAGATTTGGCAATATTTTTACGGCCGGCCGCCTGACACCAACCCTCCTAGAAACCAAGAAGTTTATCCGCCACCGCGCGGGAAGAACTTAAGGTTTGCTAGTCTCCCCCAGATCCCTTCGTCACCTTTTACGACACCCACGGAAAGAGATGGGGTAACCCTATTCTATGCTAGGGCTACACGGCATAACTGTCTGTCTGTTCATCTGTCCGTAGCATATCTGAGTTAAACTAATGATCAAGTTATTTGTATATTTCGTTTTAAACAGAGAAAGAACGTATAAGAGAAGATAGTCCGGAATCGTCAGCTGATGAGCAAAAACTGAGGTATCTAGAGTCCAACGGGATTGCTAAGAATCATCTGAGGAACGCTGTCGACGATATCGATAAGGTACGAAAATGTTGATCCAGAGAGGAGCGAGAGATTCTTAAGTAGAATCCTGAGCGAATCGAGGGATTCAAAGTACCTCGAGCGAAAAATAGTGTTTGCTCCCGAGGTGAACATTCTACTTTTCATCACCCTCTATGAGAAAATGAGTAACGTACTTTGACCGTTGTTCGCGTCTGACAGTAACTACCAATTTCTACCAAAAACTGCCGATTCTACCAAAAACTACCATTTTCTACCAAACCTACCATTTTCCATTAATACCTACCATTTTCTACTACATCCTACTATTTTCTACCAAAAACTACAATTACTACCAAAAACTACCATTTTCTACCAATACCTACCATTTTTCACCAAACCTACCAATTTCTACCAACGTTACCATTTTCTACCAAAACCCTCCATTTTACCAATATTCTACCTGTACCTACGGTCGAACACCCATCCCTCACCTATCAGACACATGTGTTGCTTAACCTGGTCGGACTATCACCCATCACTTACCTATCAGACACGCAGTACGGTGATAGAAACTCTTTGGTAATTGAAACTTTAAAATAATATTCACATTCCAAATTCAAATCTCATTATCGCCCTGCTAGCAGGGAGAAAAAACGCTAAGAACATCGGCAGCAAAGCGCTAGTTTTTGCCCTGTTTACAGGGATTAGACTAGCTCTTTTCGAATAGATGTGATGAATAATATCTTATCTCCTCTAGTGTTATAAAGTGGTATTGTATTCTAGCCTCTGTCAGCACCAGCGCCGGGCTTCGACCCCGAGACCTCGGAGCGGCTGCTGGCACACCGCCTCGGGTTGCTCAGTGCTGCGGTGGCTCAACTGGTACAAGCCACTAGAAGTAAGTCGCTCCTCGGACCTTAACTAATATACGAGTACAGAGATACATGTGATTTTGTGGAGCCAATTTTTTACGGTTTTAACTGTTTTGTTGATAGATGTGGAAAATCCGGACAATAAAAAGGCTGAACAATCTGTCAGGACAATATCTGAACTTGTGCCTCAAATCGTCCAAGGTAACGTAAAAAACTCATTGACAAACATTTTGAAGAGTGCAGACCCCAGGAGTGAGCCTAGTGGAACTCCTAAAATAATGATTGATTTTTGTTGATTTATTTTTCGATATTAAATGATTGAATGATAAAAACTTGCGATCCTAATAACTACCATAATAGCTTTTGAGCCAAATCCCGGTTATGTTGTTTGTATTAATTGCTATTGCTTCATATCAAAAGCATTTGTTAGATCTAAAAAAGTCAGATAAAACATTATTCAGCGTCATCTACCCAGATAACATTTCAAATATCATTACATCTGCATTAATGGGTCTTAGATTCAATCCCTCACGTGGACAAATAATTTTCGAACTAAAAACATAATATTTTGGACTGTAGATGTGAAATCATCGAGCGCCAACAAAGACGCCGCGAACCGCGCCGCCATGTTGAATCACATCAGAGCCCTGTGCGAAGCTACCAGCTCCCTCTGCCAGCACACAGACGGCACACATCCACAGGTAATTTCATATATAGAACTATTGCTGCGGGATTAACTTCTTTTAGTATCCTTTGTTAATAATGTCGATTTATTTTCGTAGGAGTTAAACAACGCCATATCGAAGTACAGCGAAGCGGCAGATAAATTGACGTTTGTCATCACTCCGCACAAGAAACGCGATGTGGGACAACAGGTAATTTCTAATTATGCCTAAGTTGTAATTTTCTATGTCATCAGAAAGTACCCTGTAAGGTTACGACTTTGTGTTGAGGAAAGTTTTTTGCTTAGGAAACCCTGTAGGATATTGACCCAAAAATCTACGACTTTTTGTTAAGGAAACTTTTCAACTTTCCATTCGCTTATACTTCATATAACATATATGTCACCAGATAGTAGATTTGTCATCCGACTCCTGCACAAAGACATCGGAACTCCTGCAGGGTGTGCAGCAGCTATCAGAGCTGGTGTCTCCAGATCAAGGCGAAGACCTGGACGTCAAGGGAGCCGAGCTGGCTGATGCCGCACAGGCTCTGTTGCAGCAGGCACAGGTAGCACATTGTCACCAGACTAAAGCCTTTACTGTTTCAAAAAGCCGACAAACCCAGTCGCTTGGATCTATACAAGCCATGGTTTATGTTCCAGCTAACTTCACCCTCCATATCGGAGCCCCAATGCCGCACCGCTTTCCTCTCAACCATCGACAATGTGTCCCATGCTGGGAAACAACTGGCCCACAGCTGGGCTCCTCTATCCCAGCACAAACAACACAAGCTACAGATCCAGCAGTTGGATAAGGCTAGGACGGAGCTGGAGGAGCTGCTTGAGAAATTGAGGAAGACTTGTCGCAGTGCTGGAGATGGTAAGTTGTCGATAGGCCTTTTAAACATGGACAATTCGTATTCGGTGGTACAAGTGACTCTTATTGAACAACTTTACTTAAATACCATCCAGTTTAAGTTGTATTTTTCGTTTGAAACAGAGAAAGAACGTCTAACAGAAGAAACTCCGAAACTGTCATCACAAGAACAACGACTAAAGTATATAAAGTCCAACGCGACTGCTAAGGAACATCTGAGGAATGCTGTCCACGATATTGATAAGGTAGGAACGTCTACATTTTCTCAACTCAACTTACTTCACGATTATCTAACTCTAAAATACAGCCGATACCAATATGTCGTGACCCTTTTTTGACCAATCGTGAATTGGATCAAATGCGCCTTAACGCTACTTTTATGCCAGAATCAGAGGTAATTGAAAAAAATATGGCCACAGTCTTATTTTTTCCATGGCACTGTTATACACCTTTCAGGTATGTATTATAGCTGACAATCGGTGTGTCAGCAATATAGGCACAACAATTTCATACAACCTGAAATCACAAAGTAGGTAATGTAAATCACACTAATATTTGTTATCGTTTTTAGTAATCGAACTCGCAACCTTGCACGTGTGGTTAGTAGGTGTCAATGAAAGCATGTGGAAACCATGTCTTACCCCTCTAGTAATATAATGTCGTATTATATTCTAGCCTCTGTCAGCACTAGCGCCGGGCTTCGACCCCGCGACCTCAGAGCGGCTGCTGGCACACCGCCTCGGGTTGCTCAGTGCTGCTGTGGCTCAACTGGTACAAGCCACTAGAAGTAAGTCGCTCCTCGGACAGTAAATTAATTCAATAATTAGATTTTTACGTTACCAATTTTTGACAATTTTGCTTATAGATGTGGAAAATCCTGATTATCAGAAGGCTGAACAGTCTGTCAAGACAATTTCTGAACTTATGCCTCATGTCATCCAAGGTAACGTAACAAATTCATTCATATACATTTAGAAGAGTGTAGGTAGACCCCAGAAGTGAGGCTTGTGGAACTCCTAAAGTTATGATGATTTTTTGATGATTTATTTTTCTTTTTAAAAAGATTATCGAAACTTGCGCTCCAATAACTCACTTTAAATAGGTTCTTAGCCAAATAACTGTTTCCTTGTTTATAGTGATTGCTATTGCCTATTATCAATAGCATTTGTTAGAACTAAAACAGTCAAATTGAACTGTATTCAGCTCCACCTACTCAGCTAAAATTCAAAATATCACTACATTTATGCTACGGTCTTAGATTCAATCCCCAACGTTTACAAAATAGTTTTCATAAGCGTTTCTCCATATCAATCATAACATGTTGACTGTAGATGTGAAATCATCGAGCGCCAACAAAGACGCCGCGAACCGCGCCGCCATGTTGAATCACATCAGAGCTCTGTGCGAAGCTACCAGCTCCCTCTGCCAGCACACAGACGGCACACATCCACAGGTTTGTTTTATTCATATTTAGAAGTATTACTTCAGGATGTTTTTCTTTTTACATTCTTTATGTATGATGTAAATTTATTTTCGTAGGAATTGAACGACGCAATATCGAAGTACAGCGAAGCGTCAGATAAATTGACGTTTGTCATCACTCCGCACAAGAAACATGATGTGGGACAACAGGTAATTTCTAATTATGTCTAAGTTGTGATTTTCTAGGTCATCGGGAAATACCTTGTAGGTTTTTGACCCAAAAATCTACGACTTTAAGTTAAGGAAGTTTTTCGGCTTTCCATTCGCTTATACTTCATATAACATATTTGTCACCAGATAGTAGATTTGTCATCCGGCTCCTGCACAAAGACATCGGAACTCCTGCAGGGTGTGCAGCAGCTATCAGAGCTGGTGTCTCCAGATCAAGGCGAAGACCTGGACGTCAAGGGAGCCGAGCTGGCTGATGCCGCACAGGCTCTGTTGCAGCAGGCACAGGTAGCACATTGTCACCAGACTTAGCCTTTAGGACTATTTCAAACAGCCAACAAACCCAGTCGCTTGGATCTATTCAAACCATGGTTTATCTTCCAGCTAACTTCAGCCTCCATATCAGAGCCCCAATGCCGCACCGCTTTCCTCTCAACTATCGACAATGTGTCCCATGCTGGGAAACAACTGGCCCACAGCTGGGCTCCTCTATCCCAGCACAAACAACACAAGCTACAGGTCCAGCAGTTGGATAAGGCTAGGAAGGAGTTGGAGGAGCTGCTTGAGAAATTGAGGAAGACTTGTCGCAGTGCTGGAGATGGTAAGTTGTCGATAGGCCTTTTAAACATGGACAATTCGTATTCGGTGGTTCAAGTGACTCTTATTGAACAACTTTACTTAAATACCATCCAGTTCAAGTTGTATTTTTCGTTTGAAACAGAGAAAGAACGTCTAACAGAAGAAACTCCGAAACTGTCATCACAAGAACAACGACTAAAGTATATAAAGTCCAACGCGACTGCTAAGGAACATCTGAGGAATGCTGTCCACGATATTAATAAGGTAGGAACGTCTTTCTCAACTCAACTTACTTCACGATTATCTAATTCTAAAATACAGCCGATATCGATACCAATATGTCGTGACCCTTTTTTGACCAAACGTGAATTGGATCAAATGCGCCTTAACGCTACTTTTATACCAGAGTCAGACGTAATAGAAAAAATATAGCCACAGCCCTTTTTTTTCCATGGCACTATTCATACCTTTCATGTATAACTTTCCTTTCATGCTATAATACATACCTTTCATGTATGTATTATAGCTGACAATCGCTGTGTCAGCAATATAGGCACAACAATTTCATACAACCTGAAATCACAAAGTAATGTAAATCACACTAATATTTGTGATCGTTATTAGTAATCGAACTCGCAACATTGCACGTATGGTTAGTAGGTGTCAATGAAAGCATGTGGAAACCATGTCTTACCAGTGTGACCGAGTCTCCTCAGACCATATGACATTACCTTGCGATTACTAGTATCCGTTAGGGTACATTCTATAGGTTCCTTTAGGTAAACTTTCCCTGAATAATCAAACTCCAAGCATGGTACTTTCCAACTATTATATTCTCTTCTTTTACTTTTCTCAACTTTGATACACGTCTGGGCTCTGTCTCGCCCTCCAACACAATGCATCCATTTGGCCTAGCATTCGTCTCAAGTGGCTTGGTATTCTTTTATATAAACATTTGCAAAAGTAAGAGCCAAACTAGTGAAGATTCAATTCAAATTAGGTTTAATAAATTAAACCTTACACTCGTCCATCCTGACATCGTGCATGTCCTCATGCACGCATCATGTGAAAACTACCTTACACTTGGCCAAATGAAGTCATCGTTCATTGTGATCATGTTTTTACATTACGATCGTTTTATTCTATATTTATACATATCAAAGTTTTTTAACAAACTGGTGCATGGTGGTTAATTGGTACCGGTATTCAACATATTAACAATAGGTACTTCATTAATTTGCAACTAATAATATAGAACATTTGAACAAATAATAGAAAATATTAATAAATTAATTAAATTTCAAGAGCTACTTTATTATCATAAACTAAAGTCTGGATTAAGATATCAGTCAAATTGTCTTGAAAGTTCTCAAATTTACAACTTAAATAATCCCTCAGATATTATCATCCAATATTCTTAAATTTCAACAAGTTAATTTATCCACCTCGAACACTGCAAGGCATCTTTCTCAAACTCATGGCCTTGCTCTTCTGACTCTATGACAAACTTATCTTCTACAGGCTTAGATGAAAACAAAATTAGTAGATACGGTATATTCCAACATTGCGTATTCGAAAAATGAGCTAGAAACATCTACATGCATTTTCATAAAATTATTGTATTTCAAAACATTTGTCTTTAAGAATGATTCAAGCTTTGTAAATAAGCAAAAAGGCACTCTTATGGATGTCAAAAAGAGTGATAACACGTGCTCACGCGGCAACGGTTCGAGATACGACTGAGGTTAGTACGTCAGCTAGACGCAGCTTTACCATCTCATTTTCCGAGACTAGGTACCGTATCTTTAGTTTTTTTGTTTTATCCTAAGTTACTATTAATACAGAATTACATAGACAAATCAATTGTTATCAAAAATTACTTAAGTTTGCATTAATCATTAATTAATTAATCATAAATCTTAATCAGTCTCCAAGAATAGAATAATTATCTACTATAGATAATATTAATACAGAATTCCATAGACAAATCAATTAGGTATTCAAAAATTACTTTCAAGTATCTGTACATTATCTACGCTAACTGTTATTGGAAGCATCTCAAACATTGTTCTGGAGCTACCCCGAACAATGTTCCACTGGGGTTTCTAGGTCAGGAACTGGACTAATTGATCACTCTCGAATCTGTTCATATCGTAGAATCGAGTAGCGATATCTTGAACATTGTTCTAGTGTCTCAAGAACTACCATGAACAATGTGCCTCTCAGGATTCTAGGTCTGGGACTGGATTGATTAATCACTCTCGAATCTGTTCATATCGTAGACTCGAGTAGCAATATCTTGAACATTGTTCTTGTGTCTCAAGAACTACCATGAACAATGTGCCTCTCAGGATTCTAGGTCTGGGACTGGACTGATTAATCACTCTCGAATCTGTTCATATCGTAGACTCGAGTAGCGATATCTTGAACATTGTTCTTGTGTCTCAAGAACTACCATGAACAATGTTCTTCTCAGGACTCTGGGTCAGGGACTAGGTTGACAGATCACTCTCGAATCTGTTCATATCGTAGACTCGAGTAGCGACATCTTGAACATTGCTCTTATGTCTTTGGGATCACCTCGAACAATGTTCTTCTCAGGACTCTGGGTCAGGGACTGGGTTGTTCATATCGTAGACTCGAGCAGAGACATCTGTAACAGTGGAGAATGTATACAATCAACTAGTATCCATATTGTTATGAAATCATAAATGTTAAATTAATTATAAAAATTATTGGTTTACGTCATCGTTAGTTAAGTTGTATTCATCATTAATATCATCGGTATCATCATCATCGATTTACAATGACTTAATATGAATCCATGGATGCATTCGATCTACAGCCACGGTCGTATTTTGCTTGTTTTTCAAACCTTCATACCCCAGTATTGGAGCTAGTTTATATCGCTCGTTCCCTAATACTTTTGTTACCCGAAAAGGTCCTTCGTATGAGACGGTAGGAGCTTAGTACTGTTGCCATCATTCGCTAATTGACTTTAGTGATCTTAACAAATCCTCTTTACTATTCTCGCTGTTTTTCTATTTTTATCATAATATTATTTTTGATATTTTTGCCCCTTATCTATTCTGGCCTTTACTTCCTCACGAATTAATTTTATATCATGATCATTATTCATATTATTTATTGATAATCATTTCATTACAGGTCATAGGTACAAAATAACAAATCATAATATCACTAAGTACCTACTATTATTAACTGGTGTCACCTCATTTAGTACGGAATTAATTTCACTGTTCATGGGTACTTCGAACATGACCTCTATCAGTGCTCTACCGGTTGGTTTTTGAAAAACTATTATTTAATCCCCACTTTACCTTACCTAGTTTATTGTCCCATTCCTTTTCATTCTCACCAACGCTAGCTTTTAATGCATCTAACGGCTCTTATAAGAACGAACTTTGTAAGACCATCAACTACTGCCAACAGCTGAGTATTCCCTGCTTTCGATTTTACGAAAGGCCCTAGGTGATCTATGTGCAATGTATGAAAAGGTGATTCAACTTTGGTTATAGGGTGTACAACCCTTCTTTCAAACTATGTTTCTTAGCATATGCACAATCTACACATGCCCTGAACATTTTTTTTATAGCAAGACATTTTTGATGACATTCGAACTATGACTTGAACTTGAACTTATGAACTTGAGTTCCCCTTTTTATTTTATTCAATCATAAATGTCCTATTTCGTCGTGGTTTAGTACTCTACTATCCAGAATCACAAAAATGTCTTTGATATAGGTCAATTGTTTACTGTCTACGCCACTATTTAAAATATCTCTAATTCGAATTAACTCAGAGTCACCAAGTTGTACAACGTGAATATCCAATCGTCACTACTTATCGTCATAACGGTTACAAAGTTCTCGTTGTCCAAGTTTTCCTCGACAACCTAATTTCCTGATGAAGTGTCAACGTGCACCATCTTTGTTTCCCCGCAATATTCAACTAAACAGTCAAATTCCTGCAAAGTCAACCACCAACGAGTATGTGTGGTATAAGATCTCGTTTTGCAAACTAGATCGTAATGCACCATAATCTGTCGCGATCCGAAATTGTCTCCCTAGTAAATAAATACGAAACTTACGCAACGATTAAACGACTGCTAGTATGTCGAGCTCGTAAAGTATGAAAAATTCTCTTTTTCTGGAGACATTTACTGCTGGTTCTTCTCTAAGGGTTGTAAACGCCTGCTCTTGTCAGTGGTCTACTCCCGGAGTCATTCTTTAGTAACTTGGTTAAGGGATGAGCGACCTTTGCAAGTCTCTGTACCTATAGATTTCCTAAAATAACTAACTAACCCTAAAAACTGTCAATCTGATAACCTAAATAATCTATGTGAGTTTGCATATGAAACTTTTTATAAGTTAGACATTCGTATTTTACCATCCTTTTCAGATACTAAGATAACCGGACTCGCGTAATTAATTAGTTAATTATAATACCGTTTCCCTTACCTGACTTCGTTCATGATGTGACAATATAGACTGTCTATATACTACAGGACGCTGATTGTTTAGACATATTTCCATCTCTCTATTTGTTCCTTGTAAGTCATGGAGATTGTTTTCAAAGCAGTGTTTATATCGACATAGTAAAACTTATATTCTATTCCTATCAGCTTTAGAAACTGATTCAACTAACGTTACCTAATGGTGATCAAAAACAACGTTTACATCTACTTTGTTTGGATCATCTTGCGACCACGGCCGGTGTAACCAGTTTGCCGAAAAGTCGAGGTAATTAATATCAATGATTATCTATAACGCGATCTGGACCCGCGTCTAATGTTATTGTTGGACGGAAATCGTGTTAGTTTAAAAAAACGGGGCAAGTGCGACACTCGCGCATAAAGGGTTCCGTACCACTATCACAATTGGATACGGAACCCTAAAATGGTTTACAACAACCAATTTTTAAATTTTATAGGAAAATATGAAATATTTATCTTCGATTCTTACTCCCATCAAACGACCGAATCACTCAAAAAAAAAAACCTTGGCACAAAGAAAATCTGAAACATAAAAGAAACTCTTTGGTAAGTGAAGGCAGACTGGTATATTTGACAGATAGGGCAGCCATTTTGAATTCCATGACCAACTCCTGTCCTTGTTCCTGTCCCGCGACTCCTTGTTATTTCTGAAACACGTTTGTTGTATGGGAGCCCCTTTTAAATAATTGTTTTATTTTGTTTTTAGTATTTGTTGTTGTAGCGGCAACCGAAATACATCTTCTGTGAAAATTTCAACCTTCTAGCTATTACGGTTCATGAGATACAGCCTGGTGACAGACGGACAGACGGACAGACGGACGGACGGACGGACGGACGGACGGACAGACAGACAGCGAAGTCTCAGTAATAGGGTCCCGTTTTTACCTTTAGGTACGGAACCCTAAAATGAGTGTTACTTTGTTTGATCTTCCGAGTAATGTGGCTAAAATTCTATTAACAATATCAACCTAAAACAAAATGATTTTTGTGTTAAGAGGATTAGCTATCTATGTATATTTTAACGAATTTCAAGCTATCTGCGTCTTTGTAAATAAATTATATGAGGCTGCACACTAAACCCTAGACCCACTAGACCTTTTTCTGTCACGTGTAGTCACCTTTTTTTTGTAAATGAGATCATTATAAGATTATTTTGTTAGAGTATCGTATAACATCGGTTTTTCACTTCGTTTTTTTTTTTATAGGGTTTAGGTACTTTAAGCTTCGATTCTGAAGGGCAATTGTCAACTGTATGTCCTATTCTATTACATCTATCGCAACGAATTAAGGGTTTAGGACACTCCAGATAACTATGGCTCTTTTGCCTAAAATTGAAACAGAAAACAGGTGAAGTTTCCGATTTTGCCAGCAATCTTGCTTGATTCCCTGCATCTAAATTTACAGGATTTTTATATCTTTGCTGAAAAGTATTCTGAATCACAGTTTCTTTATTACTGACTAAAAACTGTAGCAATTGGTCGCGCACCTAGCTACACAAAACTAATGCACTCGACTTCATTGTTCGATCACTTATACATGAATTATACAATCTACTGCCCGTTTTCCTGTTATGCTGGGGCCACACTAGCGTTTAACGTCTATGCCCATTATCGCGATAATTATTGGAATAATTTTTGCCGCATTATAGTGGGTGGCTACACTTCAACGGTCAACATGAATGCTCATTATTGGCGATAAAAACGGAGTTGAATTTACTTCATCAAGCAAGATGGACGTCGACAAAGCTCTATATTTCATGAGTGTAAATTTATATTATTTGACTTTATTGAATCAATACCGAATCAATACGAAGTGTGGCCACTTCATCGCATCAATTCTCGCATTAATCTCTTTGATGTACCGCCACTTGAGCTATCGCCTAACGCCGAACGGCATTGTTAATGCCATTGTCAAATTATCCAGTTAAGTTGTGGCTACACCTATGGTTAACGTCCATTATCGCGATAATTAATGGCATTTCCCGTTAGTGTGGCCCCAGCATTATTGTTCATTAGTTCAATAATGTGAGTTTTTTTTTTTTTTTTTTTTTTTTTTTTTTTTTTTTTTTTAAATTAATTATTTATAATTAACTTTATTGGTTTGTTGAATTTACTTCTACGTTTAAGCATATCCTGCATACTTAAGATCTCACAAACAGTGCGACATTATATTTTCGAACTAACGGACATCGTACTGATAAACATTTGGTCTCACAAACTACGAAATTTCGTACTTCGAAATTCAATAACAGAGTCATCCTCCAGGACTTAGTAACTTTTCCTGCCACTCTTGCCACGTCAATAAAATGGAACTTAAACTTTTGAACCAAGTTCTAGCCTTGCCCTGCAGTTCCTGTACGGCAAAATGCACGGTCGTTTTGTCGTTTTTGTGACGGTTAACAAATCGTTAGTCGAAAAAAACTGGGGTACATGACCTTTGGAGTGGTTCCTCTGCATGGGTGGCCTCAGTTCTCTGGTTGACGTCGTCTTGTCCTCCAGTGGCAGGACACGACTCGCCGCATACACCCCCGCGCCGCCGCCGCTCGTGTCCTCTGGAACTGCGGCGGGATTCGCTGCGCACACGACTCGATGTCGGTGAGGAGACGTAGCCCTGTTGCGCCGGTCAATGCTGCGCCTTCCCCGACATACTTCATCGCGTTCTCGCTGCAAGCCCCGCTCCATTCGCTGGCTGCGCTCGTGCTCCCGCTGCAAGTCCCGCTCGACACCACGGCTTCGCTCACGTTCATGTTGCACGTCCTGCTCCGCGCGCTGGCTCCGCTCGCGCTCCCTCAGCAGGTCCTGCTCCATGCGTTGGCCGCGACTCCGGCTCCAACTACGACTCCAATCTTGACCCCGACTGGGCCCGAAGTGGCTGCGACGGCTGCGCGCGCACTCTCGCTCTGAAGTCTCTAGATGGTGCGAAGTCTTATTGCCACTGGTGTCCATGATCTGTAAAACTCACACCAAAACGTTAAATACATTCAAATATTAAAATTATCTTTAATTAGGCACTTAAAGTACCTAAATATCTTCCTACACATAGAGTAAGATAAACCATTCTTTCACTGTTTATACACGTTCAATTTTATACATGTGCAATTTCTAATCTTGTCTCAACACATGTTCATGCTCTATGTTCTTCAATTTCAAGTTAGTTAAAGTGTAAAATTACCACCTAATATGAATCCGATGTATTTTACCATTACACGATAGTGCATATAATTGAGATTAAGTAAAACTGTTATTAATCATTACTATTCACAGTAATTCAGTATCAGAAGTATTTTGTTTTATTAGTACAAAGGACATTCTTGCCCATGGTTACATAAAAATGTAGCAATGTAAAATCTTCTAGTTTACCGTCATGTACAACTACGGTGCCATCTAGTCCTCAAATATGTATTAAGCCACGTACCGAGGGACATTAAAATAGATCATAAAAAAATGTTTGTACGACAACGAGAATCGAACCCGTGGACCTCTGTTAGTTCTAACCGCCGCGTCACACAGATGCTCTTACGTTATGGCATCGGAATATCGTTGTTGTATTATTTTTTTAGCAAAAAGTAATTGGAATACATGACCTTTCAAATTACTCCGTAGTTTGAGGTCTTGCCTCAGCACCGCTGACTCGTACAGGTAACGAGAGTCCCCGCAACGCGTCTGTCCGTGTCGCGTCGTCACACCCTGTGTCGCGTTACTCGTGTTGCGTGTAATTACCTACGACCTCTCGTCGTAGGGCGGCATCGCGTCGTTCGCGTCGTCGATCGTCAACGTCGTCTCGTCGGGTTTGCTGTCACTATCGTACCCCGACCGACACGACGTGCATGCTTTCGCTTAGTTTCGTTAGTCTGAAACTCGTCCCGAAAATAGTACACATTAGATTTATTCGCGAGAATGAATAAACTTATGTTTATGTTAGTGATTTTGTACTTGTATTACAAAATATTACAATAAATACCACAATCATCCTTTAAAGACCCTGTAAGTAAGCAAAGTAAGACTACCGACACTAAACAGACAATAAAATTTGATCTCATATTTCCTTACTTTGTCAAATTTTAAAAAAGTAAATCTGGAAAAGATAACTCTCACAATCTTACATACAATAGTTCAAGAAAATAATGTGCGCGGTCAGTTACTTAGGTATGTTTACATTATGCATACAATAATTACATTCCATTAATAATATCGAACCGAAACAAGATAAACCGCGTGGAAACATTATGCTTCCACAGTGTTCTTGGAATGTTCCGTTGCGTCAACAGGAGACCCTTTGTGTTTTTTTTATAGGTAGGTACTTGAAATTTGACGCTATGAGTAGCTAAACAAGGGTACACATGACGCGTTGTTTGGATTTGGTTATTAATATAAATGAGAAAAATCTTAATTCACTATATTAAGTAATAGCGATAAGTCAATCTTGTAAAATAGTAATCAAATGACTCCAAATAGCAAACTAAGTATACTTATTTTGTACAGTCCAAAACAAAATTCATCAAATTATTTACAAAATAGTATACTTAATCAGAAAAACAATATTTCTGTACCAACAACATCTAGGTACTTATTAAAATTCAAGAAATTATGGGCGTACTTACATGAAGTATGTAATTTCTTTGTCCCGTCTTCTGAAATGTGACCGAGTCTCCTCAGACCATAAGACATTACCTTGCGATTACTAGTATCCGTTAGGGTACATTCTATAGGTTCCTTTAGGTAAACTTTCCCTGAATAATCAAACTCCAAGCATGGTACTTTTCAACTATTATATTCTCTTCTTTTACTTTTCTCAACTTTGATACACGTCTGGGCTCTGTCTCGCCCTCCAACACAATGCATCCATTTGGCCTAGCGTTCGTCTCAAGTGGCTTGGTATTCTTTTATATAAACATTTGCAAAAGTAAGAGCCAAACTAGTGAAGATTCAATTCAAATTAGGTTTAATAAATTAAACCTTACACCAGTGATATAATGTGGTATTATATTTTAGCCTCTGTCAGCACCAGCGCCGGGCTTCGACCCCGCGACCTCGGAGCGGCTGCTGGCACACCGCCTCGGGTTGCTTAGTGCTGCGGTGGCTCAACTGGTACAAGCCACTAGAAGTAAGTCGCTCCTCGGACAGTAAATTAATTCAATTATTAGATTTTTACGTTACCAATTTTTGTCAATTTTGCTTATAGATGTGGAAAATCCTGATTATCAGAAGGCTGAACAGTCTGTCAAGACAATTTCTGAACTTATGCCTCAAGTCATCCAAGGTAACGTAACAAATTCATTCATATACATTTAGAAGAGTGTAGGTAGACCCCAGAAGTGAGCCTTGTGGAACTCCTAAAGTTATGATGATTTTTTGATGATTTATTTTTCGTTTAAAAAAGATTATCGAAACTTGCGCTCCAATAACTCACTCTAAATAGGTTCTTAGCCAAATAACTGTTTTCTTGTTTGTAGTGATTGCTATTGCCTATTATCAATAGCATTTGTTAGAACTAAAACAGTCAAATTGAACTGTATTCAGCTCCACCTACTCAGCTAAAATTCAAAATATCACTACATTTATGCTACGGTCTTAGATTCAATCCCCAACGTTTACAAAATAGTTTTCATAAGCGTTTCTCCATATCAATCATAACATGTTGACTGTAGATGTGAAATCATCGAGCGCCAACAAAGACGCCGCGAACCGCGCCGCCATGTTGAATCACATCAGAGCTCTGTGCGAAGCTACCAGCTCCCTCTGCCAGCACACAGACGGCACACATCCACAGGTTTGTTTTATTCATATTTAGAAGTATTACTTCAGGATGTTTTTCTTTTTACATTCTTTGTGTATGATGTAAATTTATTTTCGTAGGAATTGAACGACGCAATATCGAAGTACAGCGAAGCGTCAGATAAATTGACGTTTGTCATCACTCCGCACAAGAAACATGATGTGGGACAACAGGTAATTTCTAATTATGCCTAAGTTGTGATTTTCTAGGTCATCGGGAAATACCCTGTAGGTTTTGACCCAAAAATCTACGACTTTATGTTAAGGAAGTTTTTCAGCTTTACATTCGCTTATACTTCATATAACATATTTGTCACCAGATAGTAGATTTGTCATCCGACTCCTGCACAAAGACATCGGAACTCCTGCAGGGTGTGCAGCAGCTATCAGAGCTGGTGTCTCCAGACCAAGGCGAAGACCTGGACGTCAAGGGAGCCGAGCTGGCTGATGCCGCACAGGCTCTGTTGCAGCAGGCACAGGTAGCACATTGTCACCAGACTAAAGCCTTTAGGACTATTTCAAAAAGCCGACAAACCCAGTCGCTTGGATCTATTCAAACCATGGTTTATTTTCCAGCTAACTTCAGCCTCCATATCAGAGCCCCAATGCCGCACCGCTCTCCTCTCAACCATCGACAATGTGTCCCACGCTGGGAAACAACTGGCCCACAGCTGGGCTCCTCTATCCCAGCACAAACAGCACAAGCTGCAGGTCCAGCAGTTGGATAAGGCTAGGAAAGAGCTGGAGGAGCTGCTTGAGAAGTTGAGGAAGACTTGTCGCAGTGCTGGAGATGGTAAGTTGTTGATATTGATTGTTGGGATTGTTGATTTGAATTCTGTCGCTTGTACTTTAGGCATCAGGATTTGACCGAATGACCTGGAAATCACCAGCCTGTACACTTCGAATTGCGGGTTTATTCAGTTTACATTTTTGAGAAACAACCAGAATAAGGCTCGTTTACTGTTAAAACCTTCCATCTTCCTAATCCGTCGTTCGACTGTTACTGAATTTTACTGACCTTTACTGTTTTGTATGTTCCCTAGAAAAGTTAGAATTTTGCAGGATATGGGTGTACAAACCATTGAAAGTTTTAGAATATCTTAGCAGAGCTACAGGTTCTTCAGTGGAAAAATAAGAAGCCGAAACGTTGCTATCAATGAAAGAGAGTTTATTGATCACAATAAATGTCCTTGATTGAGTATTTAACATAAGATTAATGTCGATTTCAATTAAAGTAGTAATGATACGTCCTACGTTGTCAACAGGTAAAAATGGAAGAGAGTTAGACAGAGACAAAAGATCTACAATTAATGTTCTACACAATAGCCGCTGTCACACTGATTGACAGCTAGTCATGTGACATGAATGTTGCGTGAATATACTAAAGCCAATGTTGGCCACGGCCAGTCCTTTATATTTAACACTTCCCCTTATTCACACAACAGACATATCTTACACAAAACAGTAACAATATGTCTCTACTCAGTCTAGGTACACATAAGAAATGACTCTACAGCTCTACATACCCTAGCTCTAGCGACAAACTGAAATTACAAGTATCCTGTCACGTGATCTGCCTTATACAAAGTTCATGACAAAAGATACAATGTTTTTTCTTACACAAGGGTTTTGTTAAAACATCTGCAATCATTTCCTCAGTACACAAATATTTGACATTAACAAAATTATTTTGTACTAGGTCCTTAACATAATGGTATCTAATATCTATGTGTTTAGTGCGCTTATGACTATACTCTTTACATTGTAACAATTTATGCGCACTCTGATTATCATTATATAACATAATAGAATTTAAGTTCAAACTACATACAATTTCAGATAAGAAATTACAAATAAAACTTAAATCTTTACACACATCAGATATTGCTAAATATTCGGCCTCTGTGCTAGAGAGTGCTACACACTTTTGTTTTCTACTCTCCCAATTAACAAGATTTTTACCAAGTTTAATTGCAAAACCCGTATACGATTTACGATCGTAAGAGTCATTAGCCCAATCGGCGTCGGCATATGCACTTAAACTCAATTGATCACTTTTTACAAACAGTAAACCACAATCAATTGTACCTGCTAAATACCGTAACACTCTTTTTGCAGCAGACCAATGACTAGTGCCAAAACAGTTGTTATATTGACTTAACTGACTACAGGTATAAGCAATATCAGGGCGACTACACACGGCGAGGTACATTAAACAACCCAATAGTTGTCTATAGTTATATACCTCGTCGTTCAAAACTTCATTAGACTTACAAAGTTTTAAACCCGATTGCATGGGAGTCGAAACTGGTTTACAGTCGGACATACCAAACCTTTTAAGCACATTTTTAATGTAAACAGATTGGTCCAGCATTAAAGTACATTTATCTCTATTTCTAGTTACCCAAATTCTTGATACTAAATGTAGATTCCAACAATGTCAACAAAAACTTAACTTTTGAGCTAGTTTTACTATACATTATATAAAAGTCATCTACATAAAGTGCAACAAACACAATATCATTTTTATCGTCATTATTATAATATACACAAGGTTCACATTTACTTTGTTTGAAATTATTTTTACATAACAAAATATTTACTTTACAAAACCACATTCTACTGGCTTGTTTTAAACCATAAATACTTTTATGCAATAAACATACTTTATCATTATCATTTTTATCAATAAAACCTTGTGGTTGTTCCATAAAAATGACCTCATCTAGGTCTCCATTTAAAAATGCGGTATTTACATCTAAATGGTCTATTTCTAGGTTATATTCATTAGCTAACGCAAATAACAAACGCATTGTAGAGTGGCGCACGACTGGGGAGAAGGTTTCTGTATAATCTATCCCTTCTTTTTGAGTAAAACCCCTAGCAACAAGTCTAGCCTTAAAACGTTGAAAATTACCTGAAGCATCACACTTACTTTTATAAACCCACTTACATTTAATGACATTTTTATTTTTAGGTCTATCTACTAGCTTCCATACCTTATTTTCAACCAGAGAATCATACTCGGAATGCATGGCATGCAACCAGTCGTCTCTGTTAGGACAAGACATCGCCTCCTCATTCGTCTGCGGTTCGTTGACCATTACATCGGCAAACATGGACAAATCATAATCGTCATACCTTTTAGGCGGTACAGATCTAGTGGCCCTCAATGGGCGTGAGCTAACACGAGTCTCTGCTTGTACTTCCCCTCCAGCTGACGCCGAGCAAGGTGCACCAGATGCCGGACACTCAAGTGGGGAGTCATACTCGCCAGAACTGCCGCTGCTCCTACTCACATCAGAATCTGAAATCACCAAAGAATCATGTTCATTTATGTCCAAAACATTAGATTCATTTATGACATTATCATTAGAATTTAATACATTATCATTATTAATATCATTATTAGAATTCTCATTATTATTATGTAAAATTGTCTCATCATTGCCATAAAAACCACTTGTAAAAATTACTTCATTATTCTCATTTAATGAATTTAAATGTCCAAAATTATAAAATTGCTCTTCCATGAATGTGACATCCCGGGACAAGATGACCTTTCTAGGTTCCAAAGGATCACTTAACCTATAACCTTTAGTTGTATCAGAATAACCTACAAAAATATATGCCCTACACTTAGCATCCAGCTTTTTACGCTTCACTTTAGGAATGAGTGCATAAGCTACACAGCCAAAAACTCTGAGGTGACTAAGGTTCACAGGGGACCCGGTCCACACCTCCTCAGGTATTTGACCAACCAAAGCAGCTGTGGGAGACCTATTTTTAAGATAAATAGCAGTCATAACTGCCTCTCCCCAATACTGCTGGTCTAAGCCAGACTGTAGTAACATGCATCGTACTTTATCCATAATTGTACGATTTAAACGCTCAGAAATAGCGTTTTGCTGTGGGCAATACGGTACAGTAGTCTGATGTATGATCCCTTCCTTTTTCAAGAAAGTACTGAAAGGTTTATTGACATATTCTGTCCCATTATCAGAACGTAGACACTTAATTGATAAACCTGTCTGCTTTTCTACCAAATTTTTAAAATCAATAAAACGGTGACATACCTCTGACTTTTGTTTAAGTAGGTATCCAAAGCTTTTTCTCGAGTAGTCATCAGTAAACGTAACCAAGTATCTTGCACCACCCCAGCTGCTCACAGACATGGGACCACAGACATCGGAATGTATGAGGTCGAGTATTGCAGTCGCACGCTTCTCACTGCGAAGAAAGGGTTTCATGGCCAACTTCCCCTGCAGGCATGGCACACAATCCTTAATCTCTTCACCTTCCTGAAACATACAACCAGCATGCTCTAACCTATCTCTTATACTAAACATACCTTTTTGACTTAGATGACCCAGCCGTCGATGCCATAGCTGAATAGCTGGCACGTGAGCTGCAACTGTGGCGCTCAGTGATTCCTGCCTAGACTGCAGGAACAAAGAGTGCTCCTGTTTGTGCAAGACTACACTGTTCTTACCTCTCTCACTTAATTTATAAATACCGTTTACATTGGTAGCAGAAACTAAAAGTTTATCATCTTTATCATATACAAAACAACCTCCCAAATTGAACACCACCCTAAAACCTGACTGAACTAACTTACTAACTGAGATAAGATTCGTGGATAACAGGGGAACATATAATACATTATGCAAAATAAGTACCTTTCTATTGCTAAGACTAAGCTTTACTTCGCCAGCTCCTTCGCATTTCAGGATCTCATCGTTTGCAACTGCCACTGAAGATATTGACCGTTGGGTCAGCTTCGAAAAATAGCTTGAGTTTTTCACCATGTGTGCTGTGCACCCCGAATCAATCACAAACTCATCTGCCCTAGCTATGAAAGCAGCCGCCATACACTTGTCGTTCCACTCATTGGGTTTTTTCTTATCACGCTTCAATTTAAAGCATTTTGACTTAACATGACCTTCCTTCTTGCAATAGTGACATGAGATTTTCTTCTTAATAATGAGAGCAGTATCCACGGGATGTTGCGACACCTTTCTCTGCTCCTCTTGGATTAGTCGTGATCTCACAACATCACTTGTTATTTGGTTTGTTAAGTTGGCAGTCGACAAGTTAGAAACTACAGAATCATATTCCTGTGGCAGTCCGCTCAGCAGGATCTCGGCTACTTCAGTATCTTCAATTACTTTTCCAATGTCTGCAAGCTGCTCGACTAGATTAACTGTACTCTCTATGTACTTATTCATGTTATTGTAGTCAGCATAATTACTCCTGTGTAGCTGTCGTAGTAGCAGCACACGACGATATAGCCCCTTATCTTCAAAAGAATCCTTCAGCTTGCTCCACGCCTCTTTAGCCGTCTTGGCGTTTCGTATGTACTGGTATATAGGCGTTTTCACACTAAGCGCGATGCGCGCCAGCGCCTTAGCATCACGCGAGGGATCTACCTGGTCACCAATCACACAATCCCAGTATCCTTCTAGGATTAGCAGCATGCGTGTCGCGAATTTCCATGTGTGATAATTCGCCACGCCCTCAAGTTTCTCGTAGCTGTGCAAATGCTGGCCTCCCGATCCATTACTAGCGGGAACAACACCACTGCCATTCGAGTCGCGATCACGCGGTGACATCGAAGTGTTTTCTCCTCCGGCAAGCATATTTCAGTCCCTCAGTCAGTAGAATGGGTGTATAACGACACTGCACGAAAAATTCGTAGCCTCTTCAGATTGTACGATCTCATAAACTCACCAACTCTGGCATTCTTCAACCACACCGATATCGTAGCTGGGACACATAACCTTTTAGAATATCTTAGCAGAGCTACAGGTTCTTCAGTGGAAAAATAAGAAGCCGAAACGTTGCTATCAATGAAAGAGAGTTTATTGATCACAATAAATGTCCTTGATTGAGTATTTAACATAAGATTAATGTCGATTTCAATTAAAGTAGTAATGATACGTCCTACGTTGTCAACAGGTAAAAATGGAAGAGAGTTAGACAGAGACAAAAGATCTACAATTAATGTTCTACACAATAGCCGCTGTCACACTGATTGACAGCTAGTCATGTGACATGAATGTTGCGTGAATATACTAAAGCCAATGTTGGCCACGGCCAGTCCTTTATATTTAACAGAAAGCATGTTAATCCTAAAAGTGGTCGCTTATATTTTCATTTGTTTTCCACATAAAGCTCAATCAACATCAGTCCAGGCCATACCACCTGCCAAGCCCGGCAGACCCGCCAGGCCTGATAAACCTGTGAAACCCGTCAAGCCTGGCAAGCCGGAAGTACCGAAGCGTGTGTCCTCTTATCACCAGGGTTATAAAACCAGTGATCTGACTAATGAGTTCTTGAATAGGATCCGGGATGAAGAAAGTCAAGGTAAGCAAATCATTTCATTATTTTTTGTTAAGGCGTTTATTTTTTTAGATGCTCTAGGGCCTAATGACTATAAACATGATACGATAGTACAGATTCTCACTCGCTGCCCACCAGGTCGTATAACGTGGGAGCGGTGCAGATAATAATTTGCTCTCTCTCCCACCCTTATCATAAATAACTCATTGTTTATGCAGATGCTGGCGGGTGTTGAGCATGGTCATGGCTCTAGCCTTACTATGATTAAAACCAGGTGTGCAGCGAGTGAAAATTATATTTTACTTTAAAACTTTACCTTCCAGCTCAAGAAGCAGCTGTTCTAGACAAAGAACGTCAGTGGAAAAAAGAAATGGAACAAAAACAACACGAGCAGTTCCTGGCGACTGTTGAAGATGTCAGCAAACAGATACTGACTACTGAGGAGAATCTTCTCAAGGTATGACATGACCACTTTCTGTTGAATTTTTTTAGCCTGCTAATTTGTTAAACCTAAGGGAGCCACTGTAAGGCGCTAGCTCCTATTAGGTTTAATGATAAAAAAACCTATGAAGTCGATGAATTACAAACAACTGCTCCGTCGTAAAACTGCACGACTTTAGACTCCAGAGGTGGTTTTACGATTTCTTTTATTTTCCGTTGTTTTTGATGTCGGTTTTTTTTTATTTCATCAGTTTTAGTGCATTTCTGCTATCACTAAAAACATCATGATCGAAAGTTAACAATTTACTGCGATTTGAAGAGAACCCCGTTCATCACGCCGAAGATCCTCATCATATCTTTACCGAAAAATATTGGGCCCAATTCGGAGTTCTCTCTGCCCGTTTTCGGGCTCTATTTTTGAATCGCTTTTGCATCTTCGAGCGATTTAAATAGCACGATTTCTTCTGATTTTCGTTCGATATCGGCAAATTTTCTATGTGAATCACACGACCGCAACGAGCGGTCTCAATCACTCGCCGCAGGAGTCTGACATCGAAAGAAAATTAACAGAAATCTAGCTACTTAAATAGCCCGAAATGGCAAGAGCGATTCAAAAATAAGGCTTCCGGTGTCCAGCGAGTGATAAACTGTATATTAACGTTTGCTTGTTTGTTCGTCAGTGGAGCAAGTCAAGCGAATACTCGACCAGTTCCGCAATGAGCGCTAACGAGTGTCTCCGACTGCAAGAGAAGATGCAACACGAACTCGCTCTGGCGGGAGTCGAAGTGGCTAACGTCGTCGCTGCTAACTGTAAGTGTACATTACACCACGTTAAGAGGAAGGGATACTAACTATTTCTACGTACAAACGTAGTCGACTGTTTCCTCCCTGGATCAAGACATTAGAGGCTAGATTTGGGGGGTATTCTAACAAGGACATTCGACTTTTTTAAAGGTGTGTGAGTAATTTCCCAAAAAGTTTGACTTTGGTAATGGTGAAGGTCGTCCGTAAGAGACGACTTTGAAATTGATCACTATCAGGTGAATTTTCACCTATAGTCTATAATGGGACTAGCCCAGTTCTTTGTCTATAATTAACTTAACCTAACTTATTGGCCTTTGCAACGATGTATTTTATTGTCTGAACCCAAAATAATGAAACCCCTTATTTTCAGATGCAGATAAAATTGACTACCCTCGCGCTTCGCAATCTACTTCTGCTCTTCCGAAACTTGTGGCAGATATTGTCGAAGGTAAAAAAATATGTATTTGGATTTTTTGTGAACTATAATAGTTTTTAACTGGTCTTTTAATACTAACTTCGCGGGATTCGAACCCGCGACTGTGTGTGGGTCAACACTTTTTACCATACAAATTATCGGTCACCCAAGTAATGACCGCGCCAAGCGTTGCTGAACCCGGACGACGGTTCAAGATTGGCAGGTGCAGCTAGGCCAATGAACTCCTCGAAATGTAGTGTAGTTAACTATAAACTGTGTGTTGTTGCAGACGGCAAGTTGCTCAGCAGTACAGTGAAGGAGGAAAGTCGCGCCGCGTTGTTGGATGACATGTTGCTTCTATGTCGCGCAGGGGGACACATCTGTGACGCTGCTAAAACTGATAGAAAGGTACTACACACTTTTTAGAGTTCCGTAGTTAAAGGGAAAAAAGGAACCCTATTACTGAGACTTCGCTGACTGTCTGTCTGTCAACAGGCTGTTTAGTTCACTTGGTAGACCGTGATAGCTAGACAGTTGATTTTTTTTACAGAAGCCATGTATTTCTGTAGCCGCTATAATTACTGAAAACTAACAACCTTGGTGATCAAGTTTTGTTTAAAAAAGGTTTTTTTTAATTAAAAGTACATAATATTTTATTGCATAGATGGAGCTCTAATGAAATAAATTGTTACTGACTTGGGGACATGTTATATTTATACTTGTTACGTTATAAACTTGTACTATTTATGTATTTATGTGGTTATAGTAGCCAACCAGAGTTCGGTTTTAAATCTAGATTTTATATACTATTGAACGTGTCTAAGTCTGGACTTATTCGGCTTTGCGGCAAGCTGGTGTCTTTAAAAGGTGCTAAGCAGATTCTGCTTTTTGACACAGAACTCACAAACTATTGCGTCCATACTGCTGGTATTAGGGTTTGGCTACAATCTTGAGATGTAGTTGAGATAAAATTTAAGATATGTGACATTGTCGTTGTACGTCTGGTATCGGTAACAAGTACGCTTTGCTCACAATAGAAAAAAAAAATGCCTAAAAAATGCAAAAAATCAAACATATTTTCTCCGATTTATAAATAATTTTAACCGCGTTGCCTCTTCTAATTATAGATTTTTACATTGTTTCATCCAACGTTTTGAGGAGTGTACAGCCTCCTTCTTGCCGTATAGTGGTGTGTCTCACCTAGTGGTTGAGTTGTCAGGTCGCCCTAAAGTCTTTAACTGGACCTAACGACTGCTATCAGAGGTAACACCCGGGACCAACTGCTAAACGTGTCTTTCGAGGCATGGAAGAGCTTGAGAACTGCTTCCTGGTTACGTATACACGAGGAAATAAAAGCATCGCAATTGAATAATGAGTTTATAGATTTTTTTCTGTTTTCGCGATGTTGTATTGAAATTAAAGACATTTTTCGGTTTGAATCGCGTGGTGTTTATTACTTTTAGCATAAACACCACGCGATTCATACCGAAAAATGTCTTTAAATTTATTGAGTTTATTTCAGAATACTCGTTTAACCTGAATCTACATATTATATTTAAATTATTTGTAGAAACTGAACGATGCTGCGATGGAGTTTGGCGACAAGTCCGCTAAACTAGTGTACGTCGTGGGAACTGATGCCGACCCGAAAGTTGAAAAGGAGGTATGTTACCGTTGAAGCGACTTGTGAACTAAACGATGACCAACATTCGACATCAATATTCGCTAGCTATAAATCACCCTCATCTTTACTCTAAAAATGTAAACAATGAACTATCAATTTTAAGGAAAAAGTAAATAAAGATCTGTCACTTTCAAATAAATGTATTGGATTTTTGTTTACATTTTTGATCTAAGTTTCTGAATAAGTGTACATCTCGCGCAAGTCAGTAAACCCAAACCAAAAAAATATGGTTTAAGAAAATCTGCTTCCAAATATCTAATCTCGGGGGGTTCGAACCCTTGATTTCTGGAACGGAATACCAGAAGTCCAAGGTTTGAATCCTGCCGAGATTTGGATAATTGGGAGTACTTTTTCAAATACAACAAAAACACATGTATATTTATACGAGTATTATGTATGTTCGTAGATAATATCCCGAGCGAAGGCGATAGGTGACGCTGCGTCCCGCCTCGCGGTCGCAGCCAGTCAACAGGCGGTGGGCACCGGGGCACATGCAGGGGGTACCGGGGCACAATCACTGGGCACTGGGGTGAAGCCAGTGGGCACCGGGGCACAGGGTCCGGTCACCGCGGCAAAGCCAGTGGGCACCGGGGCACACGGACCGGCCACTGCAGCAAAGCCAGTGGGCACCGGGGCACAGGGACCGGGGACCGCGCCGAAGCCAGTAGGCTCCGGGGCACAGGGACCGGGGACCGGGGTGAAGCCAGTGGGCACCGGGGCACAGGGACCGGGCACCGCGGCAAAGCCAGTGGGCTCCGGGGCACAGGGACCGGGCACCGCAGCAAGGCCAGTGGGCACCGGGGCACAGGCAGGGGACACCGGGGCACCGAGCGCGGCGCTTTGTACTGCCGGTACCAAGGCGCTCAATCATGCCGGGATACTGATCTATACTGCTAAGGTATGTCATAACCTTCATTACATACCTCTATTTCCTAAGGGCGTATTAGAAATCAGAAGGCTGGTGTTGGATGCCAAAGCCGCAGCTGCGTGGAGCACTGTAAGGCTGCCAACTAGAGAGGCTGAGAGGTAGAGGCCAACTTTCGCACCCAACTCTCTAAGATTTAGGGTACACGCCCTAAGACCTAAGGTTAGGTAAAAAAGGTATGGGTTGCACTGAACTATTACATCTAGGATTTAGGGCCTGAGTCCTCGATGAAGTAAGTAGTTCAGTGCTCACCGCAATAGATTGAACATAATATTTTCTTGATCATATCCCTAGTCAAAAGCATTTGTTCCAACATTATAAAGCTTCTTCAACGGACCATAATAAAACCCTTCTGCAAACAGCTGGTATCCCCTTCAATCCACGAACCGCGTTGCCAACAAGCGCTGGTCTCCTCAGCCGAGAGCCTCTCCCAGACCCTCGCAGAGTTCAGCGCCTGCTGCGTCAACGAGGACCCTGACCGACTCCGACACTTGAAGGACGAAGCTGATAACCTGGACAGGTGAGTGGAGCCATATACGAGGCAGTTCTCCATTAAGAGAAGCAAAAACTAGTGTTTAGGGACGCGATCTGTCTAGAACTGATTGAGAACCTGACGGTACAGCGGACCCCATAGTGATACCGAATGGTTGGTATGTGGGGGCCACGCATAAAAGTAAGTTTCGATGGAGGGTTGACCCATATACCGACGGGTATTATGGTATCGACTGATGTGTGTTCTACTGTTTCACCTGCCTAAGTCTCGGTCAAAACAATTTCTATGTTTCATACTCGTATCTGTCGGGCTTCTCGTGACTGCTCACTTAGAGGGGTTAGTCAGTAAGACGCCATGGGAGCCTACTCTGGATTGGCGAATGTGACATGGTGTTGGACCGTGGTGAGTCCCTAGGACATGTCGGCTTCCTCACTATTACGGTGAAGGAAACCATAAATATTATTCCAACATATTTCACCAGCACTTCGTCTGCAAATGTTGGTAGGTACCTATTTAATTTGATTGTGTCCCCAGAATCGTGTCCACTCTAGTTAGTGACGTAAAGGGCGGCGGCGTGGGGCGCGCGCGGGAGGTGGAGCGGCTGCTCATTGAAGACACGCCGCTGCGGCTGCTGACCATTGCTATACTCGAGGATGTCAAGGTACGGACATTTCATTGCTGAGCTACCACCTGCCTAAGTCCCGATCCCATGGATCAGGATAAAAGTAGCCTATGTGTTATTCCAGGTCTCCAGCTATTTATCTATCGCAATCGGTGCTTTGGTTTTTGCGTGATATAGCAACTAACACTGTCTTTTAACAGACTCAAATTGTTTATGATATTTGTAGGCGGTTAAGTAGGATTGAATTATGTTAATTTTGGATTAACGTTGGCCTTGGCGAAATCCAGGGTGGGCTTTTGATGTGGGAGTCATTTTGGATTAACCGTCGTCTTGGCGAAATCCAGGGCCTGTGGTGTGGGAGGGTAATCTATAAGAGAAGAATCATCAATCCAGCATTTGGTCCCTCCGGCTGAGGCTGCTATTTAGTTAATGATAGGTGAACTTTTGTATTATTATCTCATTAAGATAGTGATGACACTGTCCCCTAGAAAACTTGGATGTGTGACCGATAAGGTAACGTGAGTAGCAAAAAAAAACGGGGCAAGTGCGACACTCGCGCACAAAGGGTTCCGTACCACTATCACAATTGGATACGGAACCCTAAAATGGTTTACAACAACCAATTTTTAAACTTTATAGGAAAATATGAAATATTTATCTTCGATTCTTACTCCCATCAAACGACCGAATCACTAAAAAAAAAAACCTTGGCACAAAGAAAATCTGAAGCATAAAAGAAACTTTTTGGTAAGTAAGGCAGACTGCTATATTTGACAGACAGGGCAGCCATTTTGAATTCCATGACCAACTCGATTTGTCCTGACCAATCAGAAGCGACCTCACATTGTACTAAACTCCTTGTTATTTTTGAAACACGTTTGTTGTATGGGAGCCCCTTTTAAATAATTGTTTTATTTTGTTTATTTGTTGTTGTAGCGGCAACCGAAATACATCTTCTGTGAAAATTTCAACCTTCTAGCTATTACGGTTCATGAGATACAGCCTGGTGACAGACGGACAGACGGACGGACGGACGGACGGACGGACGGACAGACAGACAGACAGACAGACAGACAGACAGCGAAGTCTCAGTAATAGGGTCCCGTTTTTACCTTTAGGTACGGAACCCTAAAAACGTCACAAGCACATCCGTGCTTTGGCGCCACGTTAAGTATAAGGTCCCGGTTGTTATTTCTGATAGTAGTCGTTTTGGTCAATCTAGAGGCCTGTTAGAGCGACCTGAGAATTGAACAAAATAAATATACCTCATTGGTAAAACCGCAATATATTTCTTCAGAAACTTTCACAAGCATCAGACTTACCGATGTCGTCGCGTCAGGAGTACGCGGCGTATGCCGACCGGCTGTCCGGAGCGCTGCGAGCGCTGGACCTGGCCACGGCGCGCTGTCGGCGGAGCCCTCATGTAAGTATTGCAGGACGATGCACACAGCGCCATCTAGACACAAATTATGCAGCTAAGTGCGTACTCGGATTCTTTTCATCCGAGCGATGTTCCCGGTTGCATCCCTCACGGGAGCCCGGGGTCCGCTAAACCCCAAATTAATTTGGGGTCGTCGCAGTATGCAAGTCATCATTGACCATACCTTCTGCAAATAGATTTGGCAATATTTTTAAGGCCGGCCGCCTGCCTGACACCAACCCTCCTAGGGACCAAGCAGTTTACGCCACCGCGCCAGTGCGTACTCGGATGTACTGCATTATTAAACCTCTTTTGTAAATTCATTCTTAGGATATGCATAAGAAACACCCAGATCGAGAAACAACCATTTATGGTCAGCTTTATTTGTCCCCGGCGTGAATCGAACTTGCAACCTTTTGCGTCGTAGCCGGGTATTTGTTCGACGCTCCACAGAGGCCGTTATTCTAACTCGGTCAAAATATTGGTGCACCTGGATGGAATACGAGCTAGTCAATAGTGTATCTACTTAAAACTGTTCTGGTAGATGGCGTTCAAATTGAGCCTTAGTCGATAAGCGAACACGGAAGATGCATAATCATAAATTAACCGTGTCAAGTGAGTTCCTGTGTGGCTTAGTGCCTAGAGCACTTGCCCAGCAAGCCAGAGGCACGGGTTCAAAATAAATGCCCAACTTTGATTTGTCCAGGATATATCGAAGCGCAGTGAACTGGATCACGCGGTGCAAAGCCTGCAGATGGCGCTGCTGACGTCACGTCCAAATGCCGAGGACAGACATTCTAACATCGTGGACCTCAGGGTAAGTACCAAGCCTTTTACCCAATTTCAGAAGGTCTAACAAGTCCACCGTAAATTTCCTATAGGTGTTGCCCGAGAACTTATTTCTGTTAAATTTCGTGGTGAGGTTTACTTATGTCCACGAAAAGGGACATAAAACTAAGAAATTTGGCCAAAAGTCGTGTCTTACAGCCTTGCTTTTTGCTTTTTCGACCATTTACGGGGGTACCCAAACATGCTTAGTTGGTACCAATTTAGCTAGACCTCTGAGTTCTTTAAGCGCTCATTAGCTTAATTGAGACTTCAACAATGGTAAATTTTTAAACTGGCACATGTGGGTATACGGAACCCTCGGTGAGCTAACCCAATTTGCACTTGACCGGTTTTCTTTATGAATACACAGGACTTTATCGACGAGGTATCGTCGGAAGCGCAGAAAATGACCGAAGCGTCTGCAGAATTCAAACTGGAAGGTCGAGACAAGAAAGCTTTACAGGTATCTACAATGTATATCTATACAATGCTTTGACCTGACTGGCTGACTGATCAACGCACAGCCTAAACCGCTGATAGAATAGAGCTGGAACTTAAAGAGTACGTTTTTAGATTACCTAAATGGTGGGTATTCTAACAACAACGTTCGAACTTTGATCCGTCTGTTTTAAAGGTGTGTGAGTAATTTCCTGAAAAGTTTGACTGTGGAACTGGTGAAGCTCGTCCGTCAGAGACGTTTTACCAGATTCCGTAGAATTTCTTATCGGATGCATACATCCTTAGATTATCTAGAATCTAGATGATGAGTGTCTATAACTGATCCCGGATGGGAGGTTCTGGGAGTGACCTGACGATACAGTGGACCCCTTTATTTATGCCTAAACGTTGGATACAGTTGGGGACGCTATAACATACATATTATTATGTAGATCAGTTGTTGCAGGGGTTGGCCAAAGAGGCGCTTTAGCAATGTAGCCTTTCCACTAACAATGTGGTGTTATCCCCACAGAGCGTGGAGTCATGCTGCTCTAGGCTGGGCTCGGAGGCGTACCAGTTGACTCACCCCGACGGGGAGACCGGCTACGACACCACCTTCGTGGATATACTGCATGTCGACAACTTCGGACAGGTGAGACACCACGGGCTGTGAGTGCTCTAGGCTGGGCTCGGAAGCGGACCAGTTGACTCACCCCGACGGGGAGACCGGCTACGACACCACCTTCGTGGATATACTGCATGTCGACAACTTCGGACAGGTGAGACACCACGGGCTGTGAGTGCTCTAGGCTGGGCTCGGAGGCGTATAACTTGACTCACCCCGACGGGCCAAGGAGGCCAAGGCTCAAAGCCCGTGGTGCATTTTAGAAAATTGTAATACGTGCATTTAGGAGGAAGATTGTTGTTGATTTCTTCATCTCCAACAGCCACCTTGAGTAATGTGTCGTGCCTTAAAAAGCTTTAACAGAAATGTTGACTAACTGTTTTTGCCCATCTTCAGCTTTTTGCAGTCGATATAGTGCCCTGTTACATATTTGATTTGATCAAACCAACGTAAAGGTGAACGGCCCCTACAGTCGAATGCCCCCTATCTTTCCCACTACTGCAACCAACTTGTCTAAGTTATCAGGCTATTTCCGGGCGATATGACACTATTTTAATATTCTAAAATATAACAGTTGGTTTACAATTTGCATCTAATATAATTTGTTTTTGCTACAAATAGTATTAAAGAACGGGATGTTTACCATGTTTAATTTGTAATCCTTGCGCTCCATATTGTGCCAGTAATCACAATTGGGTTGTTATCTTGTGAATTTTTTTGTAGTGATAATAACAGATGGTGGGTTGTTATTTTTTTGTGTATTACATAAAATAAGAGTTATTTATTTACTATTTACTAATTATAATGTAAAGTGGTTCCTACACTTTAACAATTTAGTTTTTCTACCCAAAATTCCAAATTTGGTAATTTAGATCCTTAGGTTTTAAAATTCGGCAATTTTGGCACGCATTTTTTCAAAAACTATAATATATAATTTGTCTTTGTGTGATTATTCTAGGATTGCGATGACCTAATCCGACAAATAGAATCAGATCTGAAAGCTATTGAAGACACGAAAGCGAAGCGAAAACTCTTGGAAAAGCTGATACATTTGAACGAAAGTTGTAATGTACTGAGGTAAGACTTTCTTTAAATAAGCCCACGGTGTCTCACCGATGTGCAAAAGTCCCTCCTTTCCACGTGTCCCGATCTCCAGCTATGGCGATCCCCAGTGGCTACAAATCATCGCTCTACACCTTTCCTGGGTTTTCTCCATTAACTGCGTTGAAGGACCCAGTGAATGACAGGCATTGCTTGATCAGATAATTAATAACAAATCCTGACTGACGGATTTACTGACTATTAACGCACGGAAAAGTATTGGCAAGGTCAGTATTTCGATAGGCGACCACTTAAGAACGCGGCGAATTACTTTTTATTGGGAATAATATAAAACAAATGAGATGTAAATGAGATTTAAACTAGTAATTTACGCTGGAAAAATGAAAAAAATGTTTCTCCGTTTTATTTCATTTCGAATGAATATTTTGGAAAACCTTGTGGTGGGGACCCTATAAAAGTAAAATCTTAATCCGAATAATATCGATATTAAGGCAGAAAACTAAATTTTTCATAATTTATTTTGGTATTAAGTTTGTATGGAAATAGTAACAGTCGCCACGTTCTTAAGTGTGGATTTATGCACAGTAATAGGTGTTCGAGAAGCGAACCGAAACTCTTTTGTTATGCACAATTTCCTATAGGCCACGTGGGCTAAGCTGCGGCCAAAAGCTAGTAAATTCATATTGTACGATAATGTACCGCCACCCAGCCCCAAAAACAAGGATGTTAGACCACAGCTCTTATGATTTTTCGGCTTTAAATACGTTTCTTATGGAAAAACTATCTTTCACTCGAAGGTTCGCGACAAAGAGCGGAATATCGTCGACAAAGTCAGCGGGTCTGTTCTCGACACTCGAAGATCTGGACGACATCGAGGCGAGGCTCATCAAGACCCTGGTCAAGGATAAGGGAGATCAAGCACATGTCACTTTGGTAAGCAATTACAGGAAGGTTGGCCCCAAAGACCGGTATATCGATGAGGAAGTCAGCGAGCCTGTTCTCGACACTCGAAGACCTGGACGACATCGAGGCGTGGCTCATCAAGACCCTGGTCAAGGATAAGGGAGATCAAGCACATGTTACTTTGGTAAGATAGGAAGCTGGGTACAGTGCTGTTACTGAGTCGATTAGCGAAGCACATCCTAGAACCAATGTAGCTACGAATTTTTACTCACGATAGTTTAGTGTTTGACCACTACGTCACCTGATGGTAAGTGAAGATATGGTCTAAGATGTAATACGCTCATCTAGAAGAAGGAAGAAATAACCTACACCTGGCAGGTGGCAGACCTATTTTTAAGACCTGTAAGCATCATTTTTGAGAGTTAGTTATCAACATGTCAACAGTCTTGATCCCATGGCCCGTGTTATATCAGGCCAAATCGCGCCAGACCAGACGGACAGGCCGTGGAGGCGTGGCGCGGCCTGGCCTGGCTTGTGATAAAACGGGCCGTGGGACCCTACCTTTCACTTCCATATATTATTGAAATTAAAGTAACTACCAAATTAAATCTAAAATTAAGCTGTGGTTGGAATCGCTAAATGATGATGAAACAGAACACCTCTTGTATGTGGAGTCTTCATCCACCCATTTTTAGTTAGTATATAAGAAACTTTTTGTTCTGTACCACCTTTTATTGTAACCTTAAACATATATTTAATTTTAAGGAATTAACTGCCGGCTGCAATAGGTACAGCTTACGCTAAAGCAGTTGGTAGGGTTAAGATAATTTGTACCTACTTTTTCTGTGTTAAGTACAATAAAGATTCTTATTTATTTATTTTATTTTTTATATCACTACATCCAACACTATCACTTCAGCGTTCCCCCGCTGACGCGGGCTCGGGCCGGCTGTCCCCGGTGACGTCACTGATGTCGGCGTCACGTGACGTCACGCTGACGTCACCGCGCGCGCCGCTCACCGCCTACATCGCGCACACAGCCGCCGCTGTTGCCAGCAACGAGGATAAAAACAAGTAAGTTGGGAACTTCGACCTTATTTCAAAGATTATAAGATTTAAAATACCTACTTATCTTTATTTTTCTATTGTTTGTTTTTAAAATGAATTCTATTTTCAGACCCATAAAGGTTTATTAAGTTCTTCTAAAATTTTGAGTGATGTTCCAATTTTGACGGTGCCAATTCCGGTGTCATTCGACTAAGCCAGTCCAAAAAGCTAATGCAAAATTCATGGTTTTCTTCAACGTGCCGATTACACATTTTTGAACAATGTTAGATTCGCCCACTACAGCATACTGCAATTAAATCAGCCAGCGTGCAGTTAACACTATGCATACATCCATACAACACCTTTTGACTTACCTCTCTAGACCTAAAACAAATGGTTTAAATCAGACAATCGTCTGCTTAGCACTAATCATGAAGCCCTTCGGACTAATTTGGTTGAGTAGCTTAAGAATCGGTACCATTTAAATAAATGCTTCATCAAACAGTCATACATGTGAGAGGCGATAGTATTTAAAACAGAAAAACATTAATAGGGATCAATAACATTTTTATTCGACTGTTATAAAATGACAACATCGTTATAATCTAAAAGTATTATTGGCATAATCACAATAAAATATCAAATTAACAAAGCAATAACACAGTAATAATCATTACAATAAATCACATCACATACCTGGATATATTGAGGATAATTCAGAGTACTCCTTACTAGGTAGTACCGTGTTCCTCTACGAACAGCTTCTGATCTATCGATAAGGCATGCGGCTGTTTTTATGACAGCCGCCCCGCCTAAAAATTGCCGCCAAAAATGGTCACTCCCACTGCTCGTTGATTGGTCACTTGTTTTGGAGTCAATACAATGATTTTTTAAAAATGTCTGGTTTGTACCGGATGTTACAGTTAAACAACAATATTATTTTGAATTATCTCCCACATACAACCTTTGATTCCAGCCTGATGAAACACCTGTACAAGTTGGTAGCGCTCTTCAGACTGAAAGCCTTAACGACCAGCAAACGTATCGCCACGTGGCAGAACTTAGACCACCCTGAAGTTGCCACCATTACCGACCAGATATTGCAGGTAAAAAACAATATTTATTGTCACTATCATAATGGATATCACTGTCACTACCATTTTCATAGACAAGCAGATTACCGCGTTTAACTCGCATAACATAAGTCTTGATTCCGTGGAAATACCGGGACCAAAAGTAGCCTATGTTACTTCTCGATAATGTAGTTTTCTATTGGAGAAAGATTTTTTTAAATCGGTCCAGTGGTTTCTGAGGTTACCTGCAAAATACATATCACTATGTCAATAACAGTTGGAAATATTTTTTTAGTATAACTGTCAATAGTAAATGACAGTGGTAATATTAGCGGCAGTGATAGCAATAGTAAAATTAAGTGTTTTTAATACTATTTTATGAACTGTCCCTGTCACATCTTCAGTAAGTAACAGTTAGGAGTATTTTCACCAGGAAATTCAAACCCCTGAGAGTGGTTTCAACGTCGCCGGCGCCAAGAGCGAGATATTGACGCCGAGTGACGCCAGCAAGCTGCTCATACCGGGGGAGCCTAACGTATTGCCCAATAGGAAGTGAGTATCACATTTAGTTCAATCTTCTAAAAGTAGGGTCCAAATCAGACCACGTCAGACCAGACGGACGGGCCGTGGGAACCGTAGCGTCCGATGAAGCCTGTCGTCACGCTAGACGCGATCAGTCACACAGGCCACGACAGGCGTGGCGCGGCCTGGCCTGGCCTGGCCTGGGATATAACTACGGGACCGCAGCTAGTATGAGATGAAATTAATAAGATGACGAATGATAGAGGACGATTAATGTGAGATGACCGGAACCAAATTAAATGTAAAGTCCATTCTAAAATGTGGTTGGCAATGTTGGCGGATCTGTTTTTTTCTAAATTGAAACAAACAAGTATTTGCATAAAACTCTTGCATAATCCACAAATGCTTTCATATTTTTGAAGTTAGTTATCTACATTAGTTGCAAAAGAGTTTGTGGTCACAAGATGTACCTATTTCCTAAACTACTAGTGTGTTTTTAGAGAGCAAGACGCCCAACTATCCAAGCTATGCACGAAGCTTAGCTCGATGACGTCCGGCGTGAAGCAGAGCGTGATGTCGAAGGAATCCCTCGCGCGCTCGGCGCGGGAGGCGGCGCGCACAGCGCAGGCGCTGGCGGCCGTGGCGAGGGGGTGCAAGGATCTAAGGGTAACTACAAAACTTACTTTTTCTACACACTTTTTAAACTTAGGTACACGATTTTCGTCGATTATTATTATTAACAGGGGACAACAACTAGATCGCGTTATAAAAAAACATTGCAAAAACTGAAGAAAAATCTATTCTATCTTAAATCAAATTTGTCTTTTTCATCCGAGCGATGTTCCCGGTTGCATCCCTCTCGGGAGCCCGGGGTCCGCTAAACCCCATTTTTTATTTGCGGTCGGCGCAGTCGGTAAGTCATCAGTGACCATACCTTCTGTAATTAGATTTGGCAATGTTTTTACGGCCGGCCGCCTGCCTGACACCAACCCTCTTAAGAATCAAGCAGTTTATCCGCCACCGCGCGGGGAAAAATTAAAGTTTGCTAATCACCCTCAGATCCCTTAGTCGCCTTTTACGACACCCACGGGATGAGATGGGGTAACCCTATTATATGCCGGGGCTACACGGCTAAATCAAATTTATCTGAAACACAATTAAGATAAAGTACAGAATACATAAATAGATAAAGTAAAATTTCTATTGATCAAGTCTATTACGGCCAAAAGTGCCCATTATGCTGATATATTTTCCATTTAAAACTTTCTTCTCAATATTTACTTTTGACTTCACTACTTCAGAATACCCAACTAAAAGAGGTAAATACCACTATTAACACTCAACCAAAAGAGTAAATATCACTGTTAACACTCAACCAAAAAAGGTAAATAACACTGTCAACACCGTACCAAAATAGGTAAAAAACCCAAAATTGTTACTAGAAATTCCAAGACTGAAAATAAGTTAATTTTCTTTTAGAATCAGACACAAAGTAACCAGATAGAAGAAGATGTCCAACAAATGACGTTCGCTACATACAACCTCTTGAAGGTGGCAGAGCAGTCTACTAAGGTATGAAGTAACTATAGGTAGGTATATCCTAAGTCCGTTGGATATTGCTAGAGAAAGAAAGAAAGAAAGAAAGAAAGAAAATAAATAAATATTGCACGACGTACGCACAGCGCTATCTTGCCCCAAACTAAGCACAAGGCCGTAACACAAGCTTAGTCGCTTACCATGCTTACCATGGGGCTAGATGGCGCTGTGTGTTGTTCACAGAATTTATTTATTTATATATTTGTGTTTTCGTTCAGGATCCAAACAGCCACAATACGCGTCGGCGACTCCAAGACGCCTGTCGGAACTTGAACAACGCCATCAGTAAACTGGTAAGCTTCAAACAAAGTCATCTAGGTACGTCTTGTCTGTCAGTACTTTTTTGTTTACTAGCTGGGTCACGCGGTTTCACCCGCTGGGGATATCAAATAACCCTTATGGGATGTCTACGTCACATTAAGAACAGTCTCCAAATTTCAACCCTTTACTACCAGCTGTGGCTGTGGGTTGATTAATCAGTCAGTCAGGACAAATCATATAAATAAATACCAATGCCAATAAATAGTAGATTCTCTAGTGATCAAAACTATCTAGCTAATCTAAGGTCTTATCTTAGAATAGCTAGATGGTGGGTATTCTAACCCCCGTATTTTTAGCCAAGCTGAGTAGTTACTTTGGTTAAGTAACCTTGCACATTAGTAAGCCAATGTAATTCACCCCCCAGGTAATCTCTTCGTCTTCCACCCCCGAAGTCCCCCGCACTTGCCTCTCCCTGGCCCTTTCTCTCCACTCCCTGTCTCCCCCCGCCGCCCCCTACTCCCCCCCCTCGCTGTGGCTGGACAAGTCGCGAGACCCGTCGACCGATCTCTCCGCGGATCTGTCCGAGGAGCTGTCCGTACCGTCTGCGCATACCATGTCTTATGAGAACGCGACTGAGGCTCTGCAGAAACAGCAGAATGTATTGAGTAAGTATTCTTTTTAGAGTTCCGTACCTAAGTTCAAAACGGGACCCTTTTTTAAGACTTCACTGTCCGTCTGTCTTTCTGTCTGACATTTGGTGGAACGGTTGGGATGGTAATCATCAACTGGAGCACGAGTGTAGACTCTAGAGTAAGATGAGTAAGTCTTTCTGTCTGTCTGTCTTATTTTAAACCATTTAGGTAGGCTTGTACAACGGCTAGAACCATTTCTGACAATTGTCAAAGTTAAGATTAAAAAAAAAAATAGTAGATTGTATAACAAGGGAGCAAAATAGTATTTTTACGGCGAGGGCGTTACTTTGAATCACGAGCAAAGCGAGGAATTCTAGAATAGAATCCCGAGCGTAGCGAGGGATTCTAACGTAGAATTCTGAGCGCAGCGAGGGATTCAAAGTATACATCGCCCGAGGCAAAAATAATTTGCTCTCGAGTCATATACTCTACTTTTCATCCCCTTCTATGAGAAAATAAATAAGATATGGTGTTACGTAATTCGTGAATATACCTATTTACTTAAACAAAAATGTTGGGTATAAAATTTTAATATCACGTTTATTATACAGAAGCCCTCTATAAATATTTGTTGGTTGTTATAGCGGCTTCAGAAATACATCATCTGTGAAAATTTCATATAAATACTAAAAAAATAAGCAAAATAAATAAAACAAATGAAACTAATGAAACTAACGAAACTAACGGAACTAACGAAACTAATAAACTAATGAACTAATTAAACTAATGAAACTAATGAACTAATGAAACTCATAAAACTAATGAAACTAATGATCCTAATGAAACTAATGAAACTAATAAATCTAATGAAACTAAAGAAACGAATGAAACTAATGAACTAATGAAACTCATGAAACTCATGAAACTCACGAAACTCATGAAACTAATGAAACTAATGAAACTAACGAAACTAACGAAACTAACGAAACTAACGAAACTAACAAAACTAGCGAAACTAACGAAACTAATGAACTAATGAAACTAATGAACTAATGAAACAAATGAAACTCATGAAACTAATGAAACAAACGAAACAAACGAAACCAATGAAACTAATGAAACTCATGAAACTAATGAAACTAATGAAACTAATGAAACTAATGAACCTAATGAAAGTAATGAAATTAATGAAACTAATGAACCTGATGAAACTAATGAAACAAATGTAACTAATGAAACTAATGAAGCAAATGAAACTAATGCCACTAATGAAACTGAAACTAATGACACTAATGAAACTAATAAAATAAATAAATTCTGTGAACAACACACAGCGCCATCTAGCCCCGTGGTAAGCCAGTAATTCATATAATTTACGTTTGATTTCTATGAATGATACATATGTTCCAAATTCAAATTTACTTTGCTCCCGGCTGTTTTATTTTGCTCCCGGCTGTTTTACTTTGCTCCCGGCTGTTTATCTTAACAGAAAAGAGCTACTTTGGTCGCACTTATAGAGGACCAAAGCGACACTTTTCGAATAGATGGGATGAAAAAAATTAAAATAGGTTTATTACTGCACAAAAATAAAGTATAAGTACATTATAACCTACAATTAAGCAGAGAAAATCATTAAAACAAGACAAAGAGATATCTAGCGATCCCCACACTAGGCTATGCCTGTATGAGGGTCAGAAAAACAATTTAACAATTTAACAATATAAAAATTCTAATGGTTACAGTCTCAAACTAACAATATATATTTGGTACCTCTACGCATATCTGTTAAATAAATACAGGGGATTATGAAAATCTTCGTCGTTCGTGCAAGGATTTCCTACAAAATTTTAATAAAACTTACTTAGTTTTGACAGCGATTAATGGTTTAAAAGCAATTAGGTAATTGAAGATTTGTAATTTCAGCAATGTTTAGTAATTTCATAGCACTGAACTCAATCCATGTTCATAGTAATCAATTAAAATTTGAATTTTAAACAATATCATACCAATTATAAGTTTATGTCTGTTAACTTTAAAACTTCATGTCACAGTAAAAGACAAACGTCACATAAACTTAGTCAACGTTTATAAGTAAGGGGGTTAGTAGTTAGATTTTAAAAATATGTGCCTCTAACTCACAGATAAGTTAAACAACGAGCAACGCAGATGTCGCCTGGAAGTAACGAAGGAGCTGCGTGACGTCACTACTGCCGTGCGCAAGAGTTCCGAATACGCGACGCAATGCGCTTACTTGGTAAGTCTGATTTATTATCTCATTAAAAAAACTATATTAAAATCGCTTCATCCGATTGGGAGCTACGTTGCCACATACAGATACACAGACTGACAGCCCCAGGATGTATTCCTCAAACTTTTGAAACCCGTTTTTCCTTCGGGGGTTAAAAATAGGTCTCAAGGTGTCCCTCTGGTTTTCGTCTTTATGCAAATAAGAGGGGGTGTTATAGTTTGCTTTCTGTCTCTCTCTCTCATCCGAGCGATGTTCCCGGTTGCATCCCTCTCGGAAGCCCGCAAGTTTGCAAGTCTCCCTCAGATCTCTTAGTCGCCTTTTACGACACCCACGGGAAGAGATAATATAACCCTATTCTATGCCGGGGATACACACAAAAATACGATGTATTTTACCACTAGCGCCATTTAGTGATGGAGTGATAGATTGGTGCCAGTGATAAAATAAATTTGAACGTTCGCATTGCGTTCACGGATTGGTCAGTCCAGCGTTAATTTTACGGTTCCGTACCCAATTGTGATAGTGACACGGAACCTTTCGTGCACGAGTCCGACTCGCACTTGGCCAGTTTTTTCATTAGTTTCCCTGCTTTTAGATGTCGATATCAGAAACGCACAAGGACGTGGCAACGACCGGCGTGGCCGACGTGCCGCGGATCGAGCGCGGGATCGAACGTCTGCAGGACACATGCATGGCGCTCATTGGGGCAGCTGACGTACAGAGGGTAAGCTGTTCAAGTACAGTTAGTTAGTTTCGCTGGGCCATTTCCGCACTTAGCCTCACACTAGGCCATTGTACGTGATTTCTTAGAGGGGTTAAGCAGTAAGACGCCACGGGATCCTACTCCGGATTGGCGAATAACCCATGCCTTCGGACCGTGGTGAGTCCTAGGACATGTCGGTTTCCTTAAGATGTTTTCTTCCACCGTAAGAGCGATGTTATTAGCGCACATGACTTTTTCTTGAAGAAAAATACATTTGTGTGCGGTCGGCCTGGATTCTAACCTCGGAGTGAAAGTCTGGGTATCTACCACTAGACCAACACCGCTCTTTCTAGTACGGTTGTGAGAAATGTTGCTTGCGCGATTCAGGTTTTAGCGCTCTAACTCACCGAGACGGCATGGCGACGTCGCCGGCCGCGCATCCAAACTATTCGTACTATGGCGACGTTGCCAAACGGTCGCCAAGTGAGTTATCTGTCCTAAATTTTAATATTAATTGTTCTTCTTCTTCTTCTTCGTGTCAAAGACTCAATTTCAAATGCACTTTGCCCAAAACTTGGCGACAGATACAGCGTTATCTGTAGCTGTATTCAGGTCCTCCATCGAACAACTAGTGGGACACATGGAGCAGACCATGAGGTGGTCCATCGTTTGCTCGGCCCTTCCACAAATACACTGTGTGTCACCCTGTCCTCTAAAACCCCACCTCGCCATGTTCGTCCTACAGCGGCCGACCTGAACTCTAAGACGATTTAACGACTTCCAAATCGGCCACTGCAAGTCGCCGCCGACTGAGAGGCTCTCAGAAGGCGAAATGAAGTCCAAAGGAGGAGGCATTTTCTCTACCCAATTATGGAGTTTAAACTCCTGGGGAGAATCGGACAGGGAAGCTGTGGACCGCACAAAACTGTTTCGGCTACAAAGACGTGAAGCGGGAGTATCGTGACCGTGCAGTGGGTGGCGTGGATCAATTTCCTGGTTCCGTTTCTCCACCGCACAAGCCAGATCGCGACGGACGCTAGGTGGAGCAATACCGGCTAGGGGATATAGTTTATTGAGCGGGGTTGGCTTAAGGCAGCCCGTAATGATGCGACACGTCTCATTCAACGATACGTCCACCTCCTTGGCGTGAGCTGAGCGATGCCACACGGGACATGCATATTCACCAGAAGAGAAGGCCAACGCCAATATTAATTGTTTGGATGTGTGGATAACTCCACCTTGCGAGGGCAAGGTAGGCGAGTTAGGGGCCTTAATTATAGAACATGTCAAGGGACAAATATACACAAAAACAACGTGTAATAATAACAAAAAAACTATTCCATAGAACGAAGTTCTTTAACACGATCTTCGATTTGATGACGGATTGAATTTGCTGACATCTTGACGTAACGCCAAGCCCGCTACACTGTTTTATTATGTTATTAAATAGTATCTTATTTTGCCTATTTAATTATTTAGTGCGCCTTAATAGGTAAATCACGTAGGGTTCACCAGTTTGGTGATGATGATGAGATGTGATAATGATCTGTACCTCTAAAGGGAAGATCTTCCACCGGGTGGTTTTTCCCGGTAGGCCGCGGCCCGACGATGTTTCATCGGGAGTTGTATATGAGCTTATCTCGGAAAGAATGTTGATAGTGCGATTCAGGATTTCGTACTAGTAACGCCATCTATGGGCGTCCGCCACACGCCTATTAGCTGCGGCGATCTGTAGTATGTTTTGTTATTTGACGTTTTAGACTCTCTCTAAGAAACTTTTAGATCCTCTAAGAGTACCTAATATCTTTTCTTGTAGGCTAAAGAAGAATCAGCGGACCTATCCCAGCGTATCTCAGACCTGTCTGTAGCCCTGGAAGAGGCTTCGCTGTCGGCCCCCGCCGAGGGTCGGAGCACCCTCGCGCGGGTGCGGGGCAACGTGGCCAGTCAGGGGGAGGCGGTGCTGACCGCGCTCAAGGGGAAAGATATGGTGGGTATATAGGACTGTAGAGGAGGCTTCGCTGATGGCCCCCGCCGAGGGTCGGAGCACCCTCGCGCGGGTGCGGGGCAACGTGGCCAGTCAGGGGAAGGCGGTGCAGACCGCGCTCAAGGGGAAAGATATGGTGGGTATATAGGACTGTAGACGAGGCTTCGCTGATGGCTCCCGCCGAGGGTCGGAGCACCCTCGCGCGGGTGCGGGGCAACGTGGCCAGTCAGGGGGAGGCGGTGCTGACCGCGCTCAAGGGGAAAGATATGGTGGGTATATAGGACTGTAAGGAGGCTTCGCGGACGGCCCCCGCCGAGGAGCGGAGCACCCTCGCGTGGGTGCGGGGCAACGTGGCCAGTCAGGGGGAGGCGGTGCAGCGCGCGCTCAAGGGGAAGGATATGGTGGGTATATAGGACTGTAGAGGAGGCTTCACTGACGGCCAACTAAGCCAATTATGAGTCTGAAACCAGAATCCAAACTTAAATGACCGATATTTTAGAGCCCCATAGTTACTTAGCTACCCAGTTCCATCTCAATCGGTTTCGAAATCTTTGCGTGAAGAACCAACATACAAACTTTTACAAAACTCATAACCCCCTTACTTATAAACGATGACTTACTTTATGTAACGTTTGTCTTTTATTGTGACATGAAGTTTTCAAGTTAACATACAGAGAAAAACGTTACAAAAACATAGTCATCGATTATAACTAAGGGGGCTAATTTTTTTACCTCCCTTATGAAAAATTTAAGTCTGAGCAACGAACCATAGCCCAAAATAGATTAAAATGGAATAGTTGAAGGGAGGCTTTTGCTCACTTTTCCTAGCAGTGGGACAATCCTGGCTAATCCATTTTCTATTATCCATCTTCTATTATTATAAAGCGGAAGAGTTTGTTTGGTTGTTTGTTTGTTTGAACGCGCTAATCTCTGGAACCGCTGGTCCGATTTGAAAAATTCTTTCAATGTTGGATAGTCCATTTATTGAGAAAGGCTATGGGCTACTTTTGATCCCGATATTTCCACGGGATCGGAACTTACGCGGGTGAAACCGCGGGACGAAGCTAGTAATAATAATAATGGTGAATGATCCCCCAGGACAAGGTGCTAACGGAGTCGGTACAACTGCTGGAAGTGCTAAACTTCGCGTACTCCACGGTCGAGCAGTGCCCACTGCTGCCGCGCGCGCCCGAACACATGTCGCCGGAGAATAAGGCTAGATGCGAAGATCTCGGAGACCATTCCAAGTATGTTGCTTTTGTTTATTATGCAGATGTTCGCATGCTTACAGCACACGCCAAAACGCCTGAAGACCGGCACGGCCTATGAGCTCCTCAAACATCATGAGGCCATCTGTAGGAACGCATTCATGCTTTGGTTTTTGCGAAAACTTGGAAACCCAGCCTCAAGATGTAAAATGCTTAATATGTTCTTATAGATTATGGTAACATGGACATTTTTTAACAAATATACTGTTATAATATATTAACATTTTTTAATTTAACTTAATTGAAAAAAAGTTGGGTAAGTATATAATATGTTTTTCTGTAATTGGCTTTCTATTTCTTAAATTTATTTCTATTCTTGTGTAACAGCTGTTGAATTTCCTAATAAATAAATAACAAAACAGCATAATTTCAGCCTGATAAGATAAGTAAGCTGAAGCTGATGAGCTGTCCCTTAAATAAATAAAAAATCCGGCCAAGTGCGAGTCGGACCACGAAGGGTTTTAAGTATTTGTTGTTATAGCGGCTACAGAAATACATCTTCTGTCTAGCTATCACGGTTCATGAGATACAATCTGGTGACAGACGTACGGATGGACGAACAGACAGCGGAGTCACAGTAATTAGGGTCCCGTTTTTGCCCATTGGGTACGGGTAACCTTAAAAACAGTCTTAAAGACTGCTCAGGCCTACGTGTCGAAAGAACAGACCTTTCATCTTCTTTTCCCTACCCTTGTCCCAAGCTATTTGTGGGTGGAGTAGCCTATAGTAAACCACGTCTTCTTTCCCAGGAGTCTGATAGATAAGACTTTGGCCCTGGTGAAGGATGTAGAGTCTCAGGACCAGACGGAGACCATGACCTGGACCACCTTCTCCACCAGCAGGAAGAAGCTCCTGGAAGCTTACGATGCCTTGCTCAAAGCCATCAGGTATTGTAATACATATTACCCCATTGCCCTAGCGTTTTCATCTGCATAAGTCCAGATCCCGTGAAAATATCAGCGGGAATATTCAGACTTCCGATCCGAAACCGAATGTGCCTGTCTCTGTCATATTGAGTCGCGTTGAGCAAGCCAGAGACACGTTTCCGATCTTCGGCATCGGATCTGACCTCTCTGAAATCCCTCAGGATAAAAATATAAAATATTTTAACATAATTAAGTTTTAACCAAATACTTCCAACAGACATTCATCCAAATTCCTCCTCTTTCTAATGTTAGAAGATTACCTACCACTAAAAAGACAAGAAGACAATTTTCATACAACCTAAATACTTTTCTTTAAAATTATTTATGATAATTTCAGGGTAAATGGTCAACGTGCTGGCATATTACAAGCGGTAGAGGAAGATAAAGAGGTAAGCAGCTAGTTAAATAATACGTACAAAATTATTAGATTTTTTATGAACCCTTAGAGCTATTAAAAGCATTCATCTTATTTTAACAATATTTCCAGGAAATCCGGATCCATTTTTTTTTTGAAAATTATTGTTAAATTGCAAAATACTGAGTTCTATTTTTGATATTCTTCTTATTTATTACAGGAAGAAGTTCAGCAGAAAACATATTTGGAGACCCAGTAAGTTATTTTCGTACTCTTTAGTACATAGAAATGTTACATTTTTTGGGCTTACGCACACTCAAATGTAACTTTTCAATGGACTACTTCCAAATATTTCATTTCAGACAATTATTTTTTGACATCTCCATTTCTAGATTTTCTTCTGTTTTCGCGATGTTGGATTGAAGTGAAACTCAATTTTCTAGTTTTAATCGCGTTGCTTTGTTATCAATGCCCAATATTTTCTGGAAATCTATGAGGCTTATGTCCAGCAGTGGACTTCTAACAGCTGAAATGATTATGATGATGATGAATATTTTGAGGTCTTTTCAGACCTCTTGAAAAAAAAACTACCCAAAACGTTGGACATTGATTAAAAGCTTTACATAATACTAGCTGCGTCCCGCGGTTTCATCCGAGTAAGTCCCGATCCCTTGGAAATATCGGGATCAAAAGTAGCCTATGTTACTCAGGGTGAATGTAGCTTTCAAATAGTGAAAGAATTTTTGAAATCGGTCCAATTTGAGATTGTTCATAACAAACATACAGACAAACACACACAGACACACACAAAATACAAATCTTTCCTTTTTATAATATTAGTGTTGAAAAGCAAAGCGATTAAAACCGAAAAAAAAGCTTCATTTCCAATCTCCGTTTCTCTTACCAGAGTGGATTTGGCCCACAAGTGGCTGTACCGGCCGATGTGCAAGGACAGCGTCCGGGTGGCCGGCAACCAGGCCGTCAATAATATCCTGGACGTTGGGCGGCAGATGTCGGAAGACGTAGCAGGTCCTGACAGGGAGGAGATGCGGCAGCTTCTGCTGGAGGTGGAGCAGCTGCAGCAGCAGTGCTCCACCACCCGGGATGTTGACAGATACAGGTACTGCTGGGAATAACTTTGAGGGTTTCCTTTCGAAGGTATTGATACATTGGCCTAAAAATTTACTTTCTCGAGCTCCTCCGTGTTTCGGCCGGCACGTTAGGCGGTTGGTCATGGTTGTTACCTCAGATAGCAGTCGTTAGGTCAAGTTAGAGGCCTTAGGGCGGCGACCTTAAAACTTTAATACTAGGTGAGCCACAGCACTATACAAAAAAGAAAGAAAGAAAATAATACCTACACCTATGAAAATTGTGACCACGATGAGTTGGGAAATCGTGTTTCCCGCTTGCCGACTTGTCTCCCCTTCATAGCCAGGGTTACCCTTTGAAAATAAAGCGCACAACCTTGAGGTTGGTCAAACTTACTTTTCCTTTTTAGGGTTCCGTACCCAAAGGGTAAAAACGGGGCCTTTTTGCTATTATTTTAATAAAACTCCCTTGACTTCGGCACGACATGAAGACACCTCTCTAAGTCTCTAAGCAACCGGGTTTGGTTTGAATTTGATGAAAAGACAGATACTGGTTTTTCCATCTATCTGCAAATGGCTTATTGTAGCCGTAGCACAAAAATTGCACACTATTTTAGGATATGGTATTTGTTAAAGGATGTTAGCAGAGCGTATAAAGGATCTGAAGAAATGCATCCAACGAGGGTTGGTGACGCGCGTGGTGGAAGATCTCATCGATGTGGACAATCCCATGGAGGACTTGGAGATACTGGCTGATGCTGAGCGAGGTAAGGCAGATCTGTCTGTCTCTAGCTTTAAGGTTAAAAAGGAAAACTTGTAGGAGTTTGGGACTGGTTATTACTTATACCAGAAGCTGGTCACAGTAAGGTTTCTTTTTGGCGTCGCTTGAATCTAACCTAGACGGTAAAGCAGGATCGAAACGTTCAAGCTTGGTGGATAGATGGAGTTACTCAATACCTTAAAACCCTTGGCTTCAAGTACTGGAAGAGAGCGGCATTGGAAACAGAAGGACAGAAGTTAGGCTCGGGGTCATTAAGGCCTGTAGGAACACCATTTGAAGATGCTGATGATAGTAAAACTCTTGCTCTGCAGATCCTACGAAACGCAAGCTTATCCTGAAGAAGAAGATTGCAGAACTTCTCAGTCAGCTTGGCCGCGTGTCGCGAACTGCGCGCGTCGTTGCAGCGGGAGCGGGAGCGGGCGCGGACGCGGGAGCGGATAGCGGGGATACAGAGCTACTGAAGTCTACTAAACAGGTCCATACCAATCATACCAACTTTATTCTTCTTTTTGAAAAAATGCTTTCAAAAACTTTAATCATATTAAATTTTAATTATATTATATTTTATATTGTAATAATTTCCATGTAATATGGGAAGTTACAAGCCGAGTCGATATGCAAAGTTCGCCGGTAGATGTCACTACGAAGCCTTACTCGCAAGAACACAAGAAGAGGTGCTTTCTTAAATTCGATCTGGCTGGAGGGCTACCCGTGGCGTTAACGCGTTGGTTCGGATTACCAATAGTCGCGGGTTCGAATCCCGCCGGGTACTAAAGTTTTTGAAAGCATTTTTTCAAAAAGCAGTATTCCTAAGTGTGGATTAACACTAAGAAATAATGTTTACAACTTTATTCTTCTTATCTTCTTAGAGATTCAAACGTAAGTCCGTCGTAGATTATTGGATCCCTAGAGATTGCTTTTAAGCGATAAGGCGCACGTTGTGACATTTTGTGTGTGATTTTAAATTTGTGTTCGTAATTACAAGTTTAAACGTTTATCTGTTTAAAAAGTTGATGGGTCCGTTCAGAGAATGGGCTATTCATATATTTAGAAAATAATACATTTTCTAAATGTCCAATTGTCATAATGGTAATATCTCCGAAGGGTAAAGTGTATAAATGACCAATTTCTTACATACTTTTTAAAAGCAATAAATTCTTGAAACAGTTAAATAAAAAAAACTACTTCAGATCTGCTATCGGGGCAGGACCACCGGGATTGATGGAACCAAAGTGTAGAGTAATTTGGACAAAATTTGCTGGCGCTATTCAAGTTTTCCTTTGTATCAAACATGTAATGTATTTTACAGGCCGAACTCTTAGCTCCGATGTTGGTGCAAGCTGCTGAAAATAGAATCAACAATCCTGAAGACGCGGTGAGTCTCAATAATATTGTACAGTTTTCCACTAGCTGCCAGGTCTATACCAGGTCGTAAAAAGTGCAATACAGCCATCATACATCATCGTAATCGGTCCAGCTGTTCTGTAATTTAAATATAAATGAAATATCTACCTATGAAATTATTTATTTATTATTTTATTTTTAGCCTATTTTGTCCCACTGCAGGGCAAAGGCCTCCCTCTTTTCTCTCCACTCTTCCCTGCCCAGTGCTAGTTGGGCCCAGTCCCTATTGTGCGAGTCCAACTCGTCCCGCATCTTCTCCTGGGCCTGCCGCGGGGTCGCCTGCTATTCGGTACCTGTGACATACCTAACTTAATTTTGTGTTGATCGCCTTCGTTCAGATGACGGTCCATATCCAAATTCTAGCCCCTCTGTGCCAAAAAGTTAATCCCACTGTGTAAAATTCCACACTTAAGCGGTGGCCCATTGAAGTACTGGCCGTGCAAGTATTTTGCACTATCTCCCAATTGCAAAATTCTTGCCGCTCTTACCTCACTATGATTTATGACCGGTGTGCAGCGTTTGGTCGTCTAGTGGTAGATATCTCGACTTTCATTCCGAAGGTCATGCCGTTAAATCCAGGCCGACCGCACATCGATGTCTTTTTCTTTGCAATAAAGTTATGTGCACCATTAACATCGCCCTTACGGTGAAGGAAAACATCGTGAGGAAACCCACGGCTTAGTTAGCTGGTGTTGACCTATACTTTGCTCTGGGCATGGCTGACTAGGCTGGGAGGGTGATTTAGGTGCTGGGTGAGCCTACTCCACCTAACAATGACCCGCGCACTACAGCGCCATAAATAGTATGGATAAAAAGTTTCTTGTTCTGTATAAATCATCTAAAAATTTGATGGATGGGCAGCGAGTGTAAAATTGTTTTTTAATTCTAACTAATTCTATAAACATTGTTTAAAAATTAAACTCGTTTTTGAATTTTAAATGGCGTGGTGTTTATTATTTTAAGCATTGTATCTACGCTCAGCGTTTCGAGATCTTTACAGGTTTCTTCTCCGGAACGGAGAAGAGACAGGAGGAGGAGGTTTTAAAACGTTCAGGCTAAAGTAATAAACACCTCGCGATCAAAACCCAAAAATGAGTTTAATTTCAATCCAACCAAAGAAAAATCAACATTGAAATTAAAGACATTTTTCGGTTTGAATCGCGTGGTTTTTATTACTTTTAGCATTGTTACAACGCTCAACGTTTCGAGACCTTTCCAGGTCTCTTCTTCAGGATAGACTAAGATGTGATTTGTCATTCTAATGTATTAAAAAGTTACAGTGAGACTACCGTCTTATTATTAAAAACTATTAAAATGTTATCAAAAACGTTCCTGTCTACGCAGGTTCCAAAAATTGCAATGATTATTATTTACTTTATTGTTAAATTTTATTATTAAACTTTATTATTTAATTTTAACTCTATTACTTTTATTTACTTTATTATTATTTTACTTTATTATTTACATTTTATTTAGCCTATCATTACCAACTATGCACAAATCACCTTTCAACGATTAATTTATCACTACGTGACTTCGCAAACGCGCCCCTTCATGAGAAGAAGTCACAAGAAACTCCTGGGGGTTGTTTTATGGTGACTTATGCTTACATCAAATTTATTCTAATCAAAAGCTAATATAAAATACTATATTCTACAACCGGCAAAAGTGGCTGACAGTGTCCTGTTGTCTAGCAGCAGTTGTTGGCTGGGCCTGGGACTTAATCAAATGTAGTACTGGGTCCCAGACAGGCGGCACCTTCCAGCCATCCTCCCTATTGAAATTGTTGGAATTGTTGCAAAGATGCCGAAACCGAATCTTTCGAGACAGCAACAGGTAGCGTTGAACGCCGTTAGACGGGACCCAGACCTTACCATCCTGCGGGCGGACAAGGGAAATTCTACGGTTGTGTTGAATACGTCAGATTATAACAACAAAATGAGTGAGCTTTTGTCGGATCAAACCACCTACAAAAAAGTAAACAAAAACCCAACAACAAAAATCGTAAAACAGACAAAAGAAATACTTAAGCAGCACTCGGAAAAACTAAATCTGGACGTAGTGGCTCTAACTCCAAAATGCCCAAAGGCCCCTAAGATCTATGGGTTACCTAAATTACACAAAACAAATGTTCCATTACGGCCTATTGTTAGTCAGATAGACTCACCTACCTACCTCCTGGCCAAACATCTAACGAAGGTTTTGGCACCACTTCGCGGCACAACAAGTTCTTTTGTTAAGGATTCGTACCATTTCATTAGTCATCTGAAACACCTAAAGATGAGTGATGAGGACATAATGGTCAGTTTCGATGTGCAGAGTCTCTTCACTAGCTTACCGATAGGAGAATGCATCGAAATTGTTAAAAAGAGGCTAATAGATAAAGATATTCCATCTGAGTATGCAGATGTGTTGGAACATTGTCTCACCAGCGGTTACTTACTGTGGGATAACCAGTTCTACATGCAGATCGACGGTGTTGCTATGGGCTCGCCGGTCTCTCCCGTGGTGGCGGACATATTCATGGAGGACTTCGAGGAGAGAGCGCTGCGGGGTGCCCCGGTGGCACCGAAGATCTACAAACGGTACGTAGACGACACATTTGCAATTCTCCCAAAAAATCAGGTTAACTTGTTTCTAGACTATCTAAATTCCATAAATCCCCAGATTAAATTCACAATGGAACTAGAAAACAATAAATCATTAGCTTTCTTAGACACCCTAGTCCTTCGAAGTGCAGACGGGTCACTGGGACACACAGTTTTTAGGAAACCCACACATACGGATAGGTATCTGAACGGTCATTCGCACCACCATCCCTCACAGTTAGCTACTGTTGGTAAAACTTTGTTGCAGAGAGCACATGGCATCTGTGACGAGGCCCACCTGGCAGAGGAGGTCAAGCACGTGAAACAAGTCCTACGTCGCAACAACCTCCAAGTGCCGCGCCACGTTCACAGAAGCCGCCCAAAACCACCTACGGTCGAGAGAGTCCCGGCTATCCTACCTTTCATCAAGGGGGTCACCGACAAAATTGGAGGAATCTTGAGACGAGCTTCAATTAAAACATATTATAAGCCACACAAGAAGATCCAACAATTATTAAGACCTGTCAAGTGTAACATACCCCTGGAGGATGCTGGTATCTACAAAATCGATTGTGAGTGTGGCGCTAGTTACATAGGGCAAACCCAACGAAGTGTTGCCGTTCGGATTAAGGAACATATAGCTGATGTGAAGCACAGACGGTCTCTGAAGTCTGCAGTTTGTGAACACATGCTGGACAAGCCAAACCACTACCTCCGCTTCGATCAGGCACGGATACTGGCCACTGAGAAGCGGTATGTACCTAGAATGCTTCGGGAAGCCATTGAAATTCAGAAACACCCCAACAATTTCAATAGGGAGGATGGCTGGAAGGTGCCGCCTGTCTGGGACCCAGTACTACATTTGATTAAGTCCCAGGCCCAGCCAACAACTGCTGCTAGACAACAGGACACTGTCAGCCACTTTTGCCGGTTGTAGAATATAGTATTTTATATTAGCTTTTGATTAGAATAAATTTGATGTAAGCATAAGTCACCATAAAACAACCCCCAGGAGTTTCTTGTGACTTCTTCTCATGAAGGGGCGCGTTTGCGAAGTCACGTAGTGATAAATTAATCGTTGAAAGGTGATTTGTGCATAGTTGGTAATGATAGGCTAAATAAAATGTAAATAATAAAGTAAAATAATAATAAAGTAAATAAAAGTAATAGAGTTAAAATTAAATAATAAAGTTTAATAATAAAATTTAACAATAAAGTAAATAATAATCATTGCAATTTTTGGAACCTGCGTAGACAGGAACGTTTTTGATAACATTTTAATAGTTTTTAATAATAAGACGGTAGTCTCACTGTAACTTTTTAATACATTAGAATGACAAATCACATCTTAGTCTATCCTGAAGAAGAGACCTGGAAAGGTCTCGAAACGTTGAGCGTTGTAACAATGCTAAAAGTAATAAAAACCACGCGATTCAAACCGAAAAATGTCTTTAATTTCAATACAACATCGCGAAAACAGAAGAAGAATCCAAAATCAACATTGTTGTATTTCATTCCACAGGAGGCGATAGAGAAATACGCAGCGTTGGTGTTAGAATACGCGGCATCCATCGCGCGCGTGCGGGAACTATGCGACGCGGCCGTCGACCCGATGGCCTTCGTACAGGCCGCGGGGGACACCATGCAGCGGCTGCGGGAGCAGGCCGCCGGGGCCGACCCGCAGCGCTGCGCGTACGCCTCGCAGGCCATCATACGGTGAGGCATATCGCTGCACGAAAAGAAGAAGACCGTCGATTTTTTTATGGACGTGTTTACATAGCAAGTTGAGCTTATACCAGATACTGTGGTCTGTGATCAGTATTGAATGTATTATGGCAAGGTTCTGAGTCAATACGATAAATATATTATGAGCATATTTCAATTTTTGCGAAAACTTGTAACTGCCAAAATGTATCCCAATTTTTTATCATTTACCATACTCAAGATTTCCAATTTTACGAGTACAATTTACCATTTTTACTACTAGTGATAAACTGGCGTTAGTGGTAAAGATAAATGCAAACGCGCGTCGTCGTTGCCTTCACGAGTTTCGCTTGAATATTTTAGGGTTCAGTACCAAATTGTGATAATAGTACGGACCCCTTCGTGCCTGAGTCCGACTTGCACTTGGCCGCTTTTCTTCTTTCATGTTTTGCCATTTTACAAAACGTTCTAACATTTCTCTCCAGCCTAGCGAACCGCGCGATAGAAGTGAGTTTGTCGTCGTCAGGCAGTCAGTCCGATCCGGAGCTGCAAGCCGCACTAGAGATTGCGAAAGCCAGACTTAACGCCGTCGCGCCGAGAGGGACGCGCGCTTCTAAACTGCCGGACATACAAGCTAGCACGGCTGAGGTAATTTAACTTAAGAAAGAATCAAATTTACGACCTTGTATTAAAATTAAAGACATTTTTCTTCCGAAATCCCGTCAATCCTGAAGAAGAGACCTGGAAAGGTCTCGAAACGTTGAGCGTTGTAACAATAAAAAATGTCTTTAATTTCAATACAACATCGCGAAAACAGAAGAAAAATCGACCTTGTATTACTTATTATTTGAAGAAATGCTTTCCAAAAATTTGCACTCGACAGGATATGAACCTGCAACCCTGACATTACGTGTCATGCGCTCGCCAATTGCGCCACAGGTGCCTGTTCTGTCGTGATGCAATAATGAACTGCATCTCTTCCTTCTCTTACAACTGAGGAACGTAGTGATGCAATTTTTTTTAAAAGCAAATAAAAAAAATTAAAAGCATTTTTTCTAATAATCTGTCATCCAAATGTAGAAAACACTTTAAAAAATTAATCTTGTATTGCTATTTCGACTACTCACTACTAATGTTCATAATTCATTTTATTCGTGGGAACCTCTAATAGGCTCTCCATTTCTATAATGTAGGTAAGTATGCTTATATTTGTGTAATAGCTGTTGGTTCGCCCAAAATAAATAAATAATTACTTTTCCAGATAATAAAAGCTACGAATGAAGTGGAATCGTGTTTAGGTGGCGAGAACATATTCAACAAACAACCTGTCGAGTCTAACCAGCAAATATTTGTAAGTATAATAATACACCTCAGTGAAAACCTTGATAAATGTTGCTTGTGCGATTCAGGTATTTAGAATTTATATGTTACAGCGCCATCTGTTGTTGAAAGCTGTAGTTTTACAGGCAGTTTTATAGCTTATGATTTTTTTCTTGGCCATAAAATTTGATTATGTCATTTAGGAATTAGCCAGACTCAATTATTTTATAATATTTGCAAGTTATTTGCTTAGTCAAGAAAAGACAGGAAGTTAAATTAAAATGGCGATTAACAATTTTACACTAAAGTAACTTTTTATGAGATTTGAAAGCAACCAGAAAAAATCATGTTTACGAAACTAAATTGATCGAAATTAAATAATTTACAAGCATTTTGACTAAGTATCATGAAATAAAAATACACATTTCCTCAACACGTTTTCGCCAAAACTCCCAGTTGCCCTCGAATACCCTTTTAAACTCTATATTCTTAAGCCATTGCAAATTAGGTCCTGTTGTAAGAGCTAGTAGTAATCCTTTCCTATCGAATCTTTATCTTAATAAAGAACACACTCCTTTCAGCATTCTATCATCAGCGGTTTAGGCTGTGCATTGACCTATCAGCCAGTCAGAACAATGCATGTTGGATAATAGATTTAGTAGTAACAGCGCCATCTATTATCAAGTGCGGTAGTTGACCAAGTCTCTCGTGTTTCAGGACGTGGCACGATCGCTGCACGAGTCGGTGCGCGAGTGGTCGTCGCGAGACAACGAGGTGGTGGCCGCCGCACGACGTATGGCCGTGCTCATGGCACGACTCTCGGAGTACATGCATACAGGTATACATACATACAAACTATGTTTCATTTGTTTGGATATACTGGGTTAGGTACTACTACTGCTGGGTCTTTACTAAAAAAAAACTTTAGGTTACCTACCCGCTGACAGCTTTAATGTGGGTAGTTTACCTATAGTTGAACCAGCGACTATAACTATAGTTTAACTAGAAGACAACGCCCGCTGCTGATCCAGTTCCCTCGCGACAAAGACCAATGTAACATGGTTGAAACGTCGAGGGAAGAAAATAAATACCGCCGGCACCACAAGACAGGGGGCGGATGCAACTCTGTAAAATCGTTGCCGATATAGCGTCACATGTACCATACTAAAAACATAGTCTTAAGAACGTGGCGACTGTTACCATTTCCATACAAACTTAATACTTACCAGAATAAATTATAAAAAAAATAGTTTTCTACCTTAATATCAATATTATTCGGATTAAAATTTTACTTTTAAAGGGTCCCCACCGCAAGGTTTTCCAAAATATTAATTCGAAATGAATTAAACGGAGAAACATTTTTTTCATTGAAAAATGTTTCTCCGTTTTATTTGAATGTGATGTTGAATGGCACGTTCTTAAGTTGACATTTCAAAATGATCGTGTATTTTGTCATACATTGCTCTTAATAAATAAAGAATCTTGAATTTGAATTAAATTAAATGATTTCCATATACTTATTTTAGATTTTTTGCTAGTTATCAAATACTTGTCTTACGTATTAAAACATTTCTTTTATAAAATGTTTACAGACAACAAACAAGCTCTCATAGCGACTTCCAAGAAGATAGTGCTGGAGTCTCAAGAGGTGGCTGAACTGGCCAAGAAACTTGCGCACGAGTGTACCGACGTCAGGATCAAAACTGTACGTATTTACATCCATACTACTGCATATTATAAAATGCCATTTTTGATGTGAAACATCTATAGGCGCAGGTAAACCTAAAAATTTTCTTGGCGATATAGGCCATGGCGACGCCTCGCCATGCTATTATATGTCATGCCTACACATAGTGATAGAAGTGTTAGTTAATTTCGAGTGACTTTCTAATGGCTCTGACTTCTGTTCCGAAGAGGACTGCGTTCGAATCTCGGGATAACGAAATCTTTTTGTTGACTTAAAGATTTTGTTGAAGACATCGACAAGTTCTGTTTTGACGTTTCACATCTGCCAGGCGACCCGTGATGGCTCCCATTTTTTTGTATTAAAATTGTACTACAAGTACAAGTAGTCCAGGAATATTAGGGGTTTCACCTCACCTAGATGGCGCTGTGTGATGTTCACATAATTCACTTAAGTATTTATTCATTTTCATATGGATAGATTAAGTAGACCGTTGCAGCCACTAAGGAAGTCGGGTTGGATCTTGATCCACTGCCGTCTTCTTTCTTCTAGATCTTCTTCTTTTCGTGTACTGGCGTGACCTAACGATTTCTATCAGAGATAACAGTCGGGACCAACTGCTTAACGTGCCTTCCGAAGCACGGAGGAGCTCGAGAAAACGATTTTTGCCACACAAATTATCGGTCACCCATCCAAGACCGCGTCAAGCATTGCTTAATCCGAACGGGCGTTCAAGATCAGCAGGTACAGCTAGGCCAATGAGCTCCTCAAGAGCTTTCTACTAGACGGGATAATGGTACTGGTTACTAGGTGAGATAGTGGTGAAACGCTCATCTATAATTTATTTAAAAAATACTCTCTGTACCGCTTTACGACCCGCCGATGTGCAGCGAGTGAAAAACTGTGCTGTAGACAAATTTAATTAAAACTTGATATAGGAGAACTTGGAACTGTTCCTCTAGAAGTAGAAATTGTTTCAGAATTTACTCCAAACGTGCGAGAGGATCCCGACCATCAGTGGACAGCTCAAGATGTTGACGACGGTCAAGGCGTCCTCGTTGGGACAACAAGGTAATATCTCAATATAGGGCTCATACAGACTGTCAATCTACGTCTATTATACAGGTGAACCCTTTAAACTGGCTTGCAGGGGGATATCCTAAACTATAAGAGATAGCGCAAAATGTTAAAAGGAGTTGCTTCCCGATTTTGACAAAAACTAAAATGGCATTTATACATTTTTGAAATACTCATTACGCTAGCCAGGAATCAAACATTGTCTTTCAGCAAAAAAATAAACAGCCTATATTATTGTAGTCATCGATAATGTTGATTATAAATATCAAATCCTGAAAACAAACATAGTGCGGTAAATCAAGAGAAATATCTATCTTTTATAGTTTAGGACGGCCCCTGAAGGCCCGTTTAAATGGTTCATCCTGTATGGTATTGAAATATAAAATACTATTTTCTACATTGTCTTTTCTTCCCAAAAACTGACACTTTTGTAAAATGCCCTTAACACCCAGTGTCCTTATTTTTCGGAAATATGTTTTATCTATTTATCTTTGTATTAATGTTGTTTATGTATGTTCAGGGAGTGAAGAGGACGTCGCGGCCATGGATATGTTGGTGACAAATGCGCAGAGTCTCATGTTGAGTGTAAGTTACTCGTTTTTTAACATTTTTAGAACACTTTTTTTTAAAAGCACTTTTGAATATTTAAGTCATGCAATTTACTACAACAAAAAACAAAATAGAAATAAGACTTAAAACCTAAAGCAACAAGAAGTTGTTGGCACCGCCCTTCCGCGGCATGGTTCCTAAAACGCTGAAAGCGTTCCCACGCTGGATAGTTAGGCTAACCCGCTGGGACAAGAAATTACCAGCCCTGGGATCACCAGACACCTCAACAAGACGCGCCGACAACAACTCCCTTAGAAAACTTTTATTACAAGGCCCCCAGCACCCATACTAAAAAAAAATAAAAAAATTGATACTTTCTATCTCTCCTCTCTGCTTGGGCATAGAGTAGAAAACGATTTTCGTCCATCCCATTCTATCGCCGCCGGTAGCACGCTTGGTCTTCATGAGAGGCCGATCGTTTGTGCTTCAGTAATCACAATACGTCGCGTCGCCGTGTTTGTTTTGACCTCTTCATTTACGCTTCCCCTGACAATACCTGTAAATTCTGTTCAAATCTCTAATTCTCTGGTCGATCCTTCATGTCTGAAGATCGCGATCGCCACGCTTTTTACCCAGCGGTTTGTAAGGCTCCTCCACTTATTTTGGTCTGCAGCCATTCGAACCACCTCTTCAAACCCTGATTCTTTAGACCAGGGGTTCCCTTACTTATATGAGACGCGCCCCCTTTCGACCATAAAACAAAATCCGCGCCCCCCCCATCCTCCAGTCCAGATTATCAGGTCAGAATAAAAAAGGATTTCATAACAAATTAATTATTTATATTGCTCATACAAGTTTTACTAAGTCATTCAGTTTTACTTCTCCGGAACTAATAAACCGATTTACAAGAAACTTGAAATACATTTAGATTAAGAAACGTTTACATTAGATCTGAAGGGACAACAGCTTTTTTACCCCGATTTTTCCCACTGCATCGAGGCTTAAGCAATGACCTATTATTATTTAGAAATATTTTAATGGAAAAATACTCGTACAAAAACACAACGATCGACGCTGAGCAGGATTCGAACCAACAACGCATCTTTACTCAATCCGGGAGCAATGACTTAACCAATTAGTCTACCGGCGTCGGTGACACATCTGCTGAATCTTTGCATCTGATTTTCACCATCTAACACAACTTAGGCATGTTTGCGGCACCCCTGTGACATTGAATTACACCAATGCATCGCACCCTACTCTGCGTCGTTCGGACGTTGGGTTTTTGCAGAAGTATTATTCCTAAGTATTTCTAAAATATTTCTAAGTAATCCTAGTAAGTAAGTAGGTATAGTGGCCAGTAAACAAGTTGGAAAAGTTTTATGAAAATCGAGTTCTGCGCATTCGCCATTATTTTTCAACTTGTTTTCCTGGACCTGTAATAACGTTGATCGGTTGCAGGTGCAAGAGGTGGTAAAAGCGGCGGCGGGGGCCTCCGTGAAGATAATGTCACAGCGCGGGCCGCGGCTGCGGTGGGTGAGGAAACAAGTCTACTAACATACATACCTGTACTTATTTCTTACACAGCCGAATACAGAAACGACTAAGCATCTCTCAAATTCAAAAATTCCCTATTTAGAAGCTGCTCAATTATTTAAGTACGCCTCAAATTTTAAGTGGCGTTTCTTTATTCGGCTGATACTTTGTTACTTCATCGTAGATCATTGTTTTGTAATTCAAAGCGCATTATCATGTTAATTATTTCGTTTATATTAAAATTTCAAAAGAAGGTTCTCAATTCGATTGTGGCTGTTTTTGTTTGTAGTTAATTCAATTTGTGTAAACTATCATATTATTACTATACTTTTGGTTCATGCATGTCAATAAAATGTTTTATTATTTAGTAGCTGAAGCTATTTAAATAGAAGAATATAGGATTGAAGGATTTCATAGTTAACATAATTCCAGTTTATTATTAAATTCCAAGGTTGAAAAGTTTTTATTCACCGTATTTTTTTGTTTTGATTCAAAATGACAAAGATAGTTTTTTTTTTTGGCCGAAAACTGAAAACCAACTACTCTTCGCCTAATTAATTAATACCAACTCCGATGCTTGTTCAAAGTAGTTCCTTCTCAAACTACATAGTTGGAGACATAAAAATCGCTTGAGCCAATGAGGCCGCCCATTATGCCACCTAGATATCAGTTGTTCAAATTGTATTTTATGTTGGTGTTAAAATAAATAAGTCATCTATCTATTAGTTAAAAATAAAAAATATTAAATAAATAAATTTATTTCCAAATTAATGTGTACAAAATAACTTAAGTCAAATTCTGATTGCATGATAATGCGCCTTAAGTAGCAAGTAGGTAGTGTAGTAAAAGTATTATTTTATTAATGCATCACCAAAGACTTGTTGGGTGATAGTTGAGTTAGTGTCCGACCGAAATTTCGGTTTTGGCCGAGTTTCGGCCAAAAGTCAAGTTTAGGCGACAGTTTCGGTTTCGCCCAAAATTGGCTTAACCGAAACTGATTTTGGAAGTTATCGTGCACGCTCACCCAACTTCGTTTCTCGCGGCAACGTCATTGATAGATAACTGATAAACATTTTGCTATGAGAACTGAATTTGCAAATAATACAAAATATTATGAATATTTTTTAATATTAAGTAGGTATAAATAATTATAACAAACGTCCTAATTAATGCAGAATAATGGGTAAAAACTAGTGTCTTACCGAAAGTTTGGTTTCGGTTTTGGCCGAGTTTCGACCTAAAATCAAGTTTCGGCGGTAGTTTCGGTTTCGGCCAAATTTGCCCGAAACTTTTGCCGAAACCGAAACTGATTACGGAAGTTGTCGTGCATGCTCGCCTAACTTCGTTTCTCGCGGCAACGTCATTGATATAACTGATAGACATTTTGCTATGAGAGCTTAATTTGAGAAAATAATAAAAAAATAATAAATATATTTTGAAATATATAAATTAATAAATGATTACGGCAAACTTGATATACTATGTTTGCATTTTATGTCCTAATCAATGCAGAATAATGGGTAAAATGCCGAATACTTGGTTTCGGTTTCGACCGGAAAACCAGTTTCGGTCGGACTCTTTGCCATTCTTGCATGGTTATTAGCGCATGTTGTGTATTTTAGTTTTAGTGCAAATTGTAGATTTATACAATGTGTTTCGACGAAGGGGTTATTAAGCCGAAAGGGTGCTGTTCTAGACGTCTAGACTAAAACAACTTTTGTTCTACGAATATTGAAAAAAATATATAAATATTTTTTTGATTTTTTTGTTTGAAACAGCTGATTTTCTACTAAAACTGGCCTTCAGAATATTCACTAAAAAGTTCGAAACTCGTAGAAAAACAGTTGTTCGTCAAAACGTTTTGAACAACCCGCTTTCGGACTCAATCCCCTCCATCAAAACACATTTTATACTATATTTTCGATCTATATTTTTTATACTTCTTCTATTATTTTGAATAAATAAAACATTTTTTAATGTAATAATGAGTTTTTTTATTTATAATACAAAACGTGATGATAACTTTTAATACCTTTTCTGATATTGGCATGGTAGGTATATAAATAAGACAGAGGCGAAATTTGTTGCATCTACGTAACTAGGTAGGTTGTCCGAGAGAGACGCAAACAGTCAAGTAAAAAGCTTGCGTCTCGCTCGCACAACTAATTTAAAACTACGGGTATTTGGTTTCTTTTCGTCGTCTATTTGCGTCTGCGAGCCTGTTGACAAGAGAAAATGTTTGATTAATTATACACATTAGATACTGTCTAAAGCAGTATTTTAACTGTGCATTTACAGTAACAACTACCGACTATGACAGTTAGAATAACCGTGTGGAATTGTTTTTTAACCTATATGGCTTAGTCAAAGGTAAATTTCAGACAGTATCTTTCAATGTTTACCTACAGTTTAACATACTGTTTCAATCGGTTGTATCTACTGTTTTAGTCAGTAATTGTTAATGTTAATGTTACTGTTTCAGTCAGTAATTGTTAATGTTAGTGCACGGTTAAAGGTACTGTTTAAATCGGTTGGTCCAACTGTTTTGCTGTTGTACAATATAGGTCTATCTTGGAAGCCATTTGTCAAAGTATGCATTAGCTGCAGGGCTTATTTATACCAACCCAAAGTCGCGAATGCAATATTCGGAGCCACTATACACGTGTGCACACTTACCGCCTCTTTCCTCTGCTTGGTGACACACACGGAGCGCACTCTGAAGGGATCGACGTAGGTACATGTGCACTCTTGGATTAGCTGCTCAGCGAACAGTTTCTGGGTCACCGACGTGGCTACTGTCTGGATGAACTGTTTCTGCTGGCCAGCTTGGAGACCGGAGAAGACCGTTGAGGGGACGACTAGGCCGCCCGCCTGGTGGAAACAAGCATATGAGTTTTTATCATACCCATTTCCTATAATTAAGGACCTCGGAGAAAAATATGCGTTGACTTGTAAATAAAGATAAAGAAAATCATCGGTTGATGGTAAGTCTGATGTTGTCTGATGGTTATTTTTGGGAGTTCCGCCTTGAGTGACCACTGACAATTTCCATTGACAATGAGTTAAGTGGATCGAAACAAAATATCATGCCGAGTGATGTGAACAAAGTGCAATAATTGAGAAAAGGGGTTTAACAATAAGTAGAAGCCGAATGATGAAGCATTTTGCTTGAGCAGATGACCTAAACTATCAATTAAGATGAGGGATTCGAATTCTAACCTCTTCGACGACTTCCGCACAGCTGTTGTCATCGTAGTCCAACGTCTCTCGCAGTGTGTGCGATTCCTTGCTCCATTTCTTGTCGCCCAGCAACAGCACTGCGTCCTTTGTGAAACCTGGGGGAAGCAACGATGGGTATCATACCGAACCTTATCCAATTCTTTGACAAGGTTTATGACCAATGTTTCCACTTAGAGATTTACCTTAACCATTTTCGAAATGCCTTTTAAGGTTAAAGCCGTCATCATAATAAATACCGTCTACCTTCCCAATGCTTTGGTTGTCTAAGGCATTGGTTAAAGACCAATGTCTCCACGGGATAGGGATTTACCCTATCCACTTTTAAAATGCCTTTTAAGACTTAAGCCTACGTGATAATAACTAAAATATGCCGAAATTGAGCCCGATCAAAGGGATTACCTTCGTAACTCCAGGATATTACTATTGAAACTATTAAATATCGATATGAACACTCACCGACAACTTGCTGCGGGCTCTTTCCGTTGCCAATAGAGAGACCATCGACGCTGGCGACCAGAAGTTGCTGCATGCCCAGGTCTTCCATCACTGTCTCAATGAAGGCCTCGCGGACTGCTTGAGACTGAGGAAAATTCCACAAATATTCAGATTCAGGTGCAAAATGACTATATGGAAATTCTAGATTTTGATTGATATTTAGAGTTTTGAGAATTCGTTCTACTTTCAATTATTTTGAGTGGGTTTGGTCGTACCCCCAATATACATAGAGCAGGGGTACTCTAACCTCTAAGCGTGGATAAAATGCCAGTAAGTAAAAATGTATGGTACTCGACTTATGGATGTAGGTACTTACAAGGAAGAATTCCGGTCTGCAGCGCTCGCCTACAGTCGAGACGGTGAACTTCACAGCACCAGGTCTTAAGGGCAGGTCTAACAGGTCGTTGTAAGCGCGCACCACGTTTATGATACCTGGAATTTATGATAATCGTTTATAAAATATTGATCACGGAAATATTATCAAATTGTTGGCCTGGATTCTAAGCCCAGGAGCTTGAATGATTGAATGGCAGATTGACTACTAAAATCGTCTACTTACTCAGTCCAGTCTTAGCTGTGTTCAGGATATCGACCACCTGCTGAATTGCGCGGTCTACCTTCTCCTGGCCGGTCTTGATTGGCTTGATCAGGTCGTACCTCGATTCGTCTTTGAAGTCGATCTTGTTTTTCAGTTTCACTGAAAAATTAATGAAAGAAGATAATGACGAAACGACTGAATGATAATAAATATTATTTATCAGAAACTACGACACTTTGTTAGTGCATGGGTATGGACTAATTAATTAATTCAATAATGTCATTTATTGAACGAAATCGGTCAATAAAGTTAAGCTGCCACAAAAACTGATGCTCTGTGAGCCATTGCTCACATACTTGGCGAGGAGGACAAGCAGAGCTAGTTTCGTAACGTTGTCCTTTAACTTTGGAAAGCAACTTCTAAGTCTTCTAGCACAGTTTACCTAGAATAGTCTGAATAGGTATGAATAGCGGAGTTATACTATAACATTACAAAATAACTTACAGTCAGTATCATAAACAATCGCATGGGGGTACTCCGACGTAGCGCCAATGAGATAAACCTTGATGTCTGTGGCGCCCTTCTTCTTGATTTGGTCAATGACTTGCAGAACCAACGGAACTACCAGTTCTTTGAAGGTCTTCTCATTATCCTGATAAAGGAAAGAAGGTCAGTGTTAGGATTCAAATCCTCCATTAACTCCACTTAGGTACTACAGTTGGAAAGTGGTTTACCTTAATAGTTTCAACCGACACAATAATATCGGCCTGTTTGCTCGGAATCTTGACCTCGTAGACCTCGCCAATGTTTCTTGGCTTGTCGGCGTCAGTACACTGAACGCAGGCGGAAGGCAGCACTCCGGGGGCCAAGCCAGTGACGCCGAGTGCGAGGTACCCGCGTCCCAGGTCACACGCTTCTTGGAGAGCATGGGTCGGGTTAGCAGCCACAGCATGAATGCAGGCTTGTCTGTGGACATGAAGGCTACTGTAATCTAATCCGTAAATGTTTACAAAATCTCATAACGGGAACATATATTCAACCATGAATACAAAATAATTGTATGGTGTCCACTAAAGACGGCAAGGCAATTATTATTTTTGTAAAGAAGAGTACACAGCATGGTGTTCTCATAGAACAAACTTTGAGAGGGTAGGAGGATTATTGATAAAATGTTTTTTTTTGTGCTAACATAAAATTTTAAATCAGAATTCGAACGCAAAATCTCCGATATATGAGCCCACCACCACCAGAATAGCCCTAAGCATGGGTTAACTCTTCAAAAGCGCAATCTTAAAAAGGAATTAGGATAATATACCGATTTGTGTAGAGGAAACGTTACATACCTGAATGGAGCCACATCAAGGATCAGTCCTAAGGGCCTCAAGGGTGATGCTCCTCCGAAGACCTGTTCACAGGCCTCGGGCAGCGCAGCATGCAGCTGGTGGTGGTCATGAGCCGGGACCTGCACCTGGGCGCAGCTGCGTGCGAGGCGGTACGCGTTGCCGAACTCGCTTTCTGATGTTGAGATCTAGGGGAACATAGGAACATTTAGTAATGTATTTTGGTTCGTTCAAATCCAAAAAGTCATGCTGCGAAACTGCTTGGATCGGTTGTCTTTTAAAATGGGAATTTACGCCGTCATCTGATTCTTTGTCTATTACTTCTCCACGTATGTGACTATTATCTAGTTTGACCAATCTGGATGATCTTATGCTTTTAATTTCCTTGTAAATTTTAAGTAGGACATTGAGTAACGAGCTGTACCTTTCCACTTGGCAGCCTGAAGTCATCATAAGGTTCGTTGTTTCCATCTCCGAGCAGACCACGCAGTTTGCCGAGGTAGAATCCGTTTACTTCTATGTAACACACCTGGAAATTCACCCTTTTATTATCAAGTTGTATGGATATTTGCAAAATTCACATAACTGTTAATGTATTATCATTATGGCAATCATGGAATCGAATAAGGCTCTAGAATTTCTAGGGCTCATAACAAGCTAGACTACTCCAATTAATTCAGAACTATTTGTACCGTCAACATACCTCAAGTTTGCCGGTACAGTATGCCATAATGCCGTAGGTCGAACCCAGACCGATGCGGCCGTTAGTCTGACGGAAGGCGAACGAATCCTTCTCGGCTATCGGATAGCCGTGGTTAGCACCGTTCAGGGAAGCTTGTCCGTTATTCTTCAGCTCGAGAATATTTCCATTCTTGTCTTCGAGGACCAGGGCCTGAGGTTTGCCTTCCTTCAGCTGAATGAGGAGCGTGAAGTTGCGGTCGACGTGATCGTGTGCGAGGACGTAGCGGCAAGTACCCGGGAAGGTAAGATGGCGCCCGTCGAATGTGAAGATGTGCTGGCCGTTCACTACTACTCCTCTCACTGGGGGACAAGAATAATGTCTTTATTAGATGATATGACTTGATTCCAACAGAGGCTTTGGAGCACCGGCTCCAGTACTTAGTGTGCCCTAACACCTCCGCACTGGATGACCTGATGCAAACCACATTTGGTAGGAACAAAATTAATTTCAAATGGGTTGACTTTTTGATTCAACACCTACTTGGTTATGATGTTTGGAAATGACATCGGATCAGTCAGATTAAATAATGAAAACATTTTGTAAAAATAAATTCCATTAAGAAAAGCTTGACCAAACTTACGTTTAGCAGGAATTTCATCTAACGGGTTCAGACTGCGAGGTCTGTATGCTCTGATGATGGACAGGATATCGGGGAAGTCTCCATTGAGCAGCTGCTTCAGGACGCTGAAGGATGTTTCACCGCCGAACGTCGGGGATGAACCGGCCGCTGATGGGGTCCACGATGTCCACTGATGGGAAAAATGTTGCTGTTAAATACCGTTTAAATCGGAAAGTTTTAGACCAATTACATCTCAAATTTTAATAAATGATGGTAACTTACCGAAGTGAAGTCAGTGGGTGTGGTGGGTACCCCGATAACATTGAGCTGGTTTCTCACGAATTGGATGAGGGAGGCCACGGCGTTCACGAGTTTTTGGTAGACGACCTTCAGTTCCTTAGTATCATCGAGCTTTTCCTTTTGCAGTTTCTGAAACATATAACCATTTTTAGTGTTTAGCTTCAGTACTTAGCAGGGTATTAGGCCTGGCAGGAAGACCAGCGCTGTGGCTGAAGTATGTTTAATGGCCACAGCGAGTTCGGCCCATTTAGGGTTCGCACACGGATTTCTGGAAGTTTCTTTTTTGTTATTTGTTAGAATGTATTGTGGAAAATTTTAGTGACTCTGACGTAACTAAACCAGCATTTTGTAGAGTAGCTAGTTTCTAGATAATAATGAGATCAGTGCAGCACCTTCAGCTTGACAAATTATTTTCAAAAGGTAACAATAATTAATCTTACCTTGAGCAGGTATTCGTTAAGGCTATCAGCAAACTGCTGGAGTTCAGGCGTGGGCAGTATCGGGCGTATCGTCGCGTGCGCTTGCGCTAACAGCATACCAGCTTGCTCGGGCACTGCCAGTTCAGACCACTGCACAAAATATTATATTTTAGTAACTCTACACTTCGTTGGCTTAAAAATAGAGTAAATAGTATTTTTACAGGAAGAGGCTCCGGGTTCTACAATTCTTGTAGTTTTTAAAAATGGAATCGATAACCAGATTAATAAAAATAAGAAGTGTTCTTTTTATAAGTAGTTATAAGTACAAAACCCTAAAAGACAGAAGTCTCAAATTGTATCTCTAAATGTTGATCAAACTGACCTTCTCCTTAATCGTAGAAATGATTGGCAGATCCTTGGCCCACTCGGTGAAATGAGACGAGAACTCGGCGAGCTTGGTGCGTATCTCCTTCAATTGTGCGACCAAAAGACGAGACAAGTCTGTTGAAGAAATTACATAATGGTTAGATATTTATTTTTTCCTGCATAATTCCATTTAAACATTTTACAGTGCCTATGAGCGTAAGAAGTCTTAACAATCCTTTTTATAATTTGAAGAAATGCTTTCCAGAAATTTACACCCAACAGGACTTGAACCTGCAACCATAACATTCCATTCCATTCCGTTCCAATTCTTTCCTAATCGATACCAACGTCATAAGTCATACAGCCATCTGTAATGCCTTCGATCCCTTGTTTATCAAAAGTTGTTACATTAATAAATGAAAACGTCATGTTCTAAGGTACGTACCCTTGAATATCTCAGCAAAGGTATTGGTCAGCTCCTGTAGTTCACCCTTGTGTTTCTCGTAGAAGTCAGTAAAGAGAGCGGCGACGTGAGCGACGATGTCGATCACTGCGTCGATGTACTCCTTGAGGGCTTTGCTGATGGTGCCGTAGATGGCTTTGAGTTGGGGCTCGATCTGTGCCGACAAAAGGATAATTATGGTTAACAGGCAGGTTTACGGTTGGTTATATTCTGGGAGGAGAGGAGCTCACTGGCCTAACTGCACCTCACCTGCATCTTAAACGTTCGTGCGGGTTAAGCAACGCTTGGCGCGGTCTTTATTTGGATGGGTCGATAATGTGAGTTCCTGGTTGCAATAGGAGTCGTTAGGTCAAGTTAGAGGCCTCAGAGCGACCCGAAAACTCTAACACTAGGTGAACCACACCACTATACGAAGAGAAGAGAAGAAGAGAAGCTTTAAATTCTAAGAATCGAATATGGAGCTAATATTTCGCTATTTATTTGAAGTTTATTCGAATTGTTATGTTACAAAAGTAGAACAGCAGATCTAAATTTTTTTTGCTAGAAAAACATCCAGACATATTTGGATCAAGATGCAAAATCTAGATCAACTCTCAAAAGTTTTGAGAAATGATTTCGTTTCCATGGTTCTACTGACCTGTTTCTCATACAATTCCTGGAACTTCTTGGTCAAGTCGGCGTAGATCTTGACAATCTCATCGACTACCGGCTTCGTGCCTTGTACCACGTCGTCGATCAACTTGGCCACAAACACGGCGATGTCGTGGCTATAACATTACAATAATTGTATTAATATCCTACACTAAAATCCCAATAATTAATATGTTGTGTTGATTACCATGAAATTGTAAAATTCGTTATATCAGTTTTATAAGGAACATAACTTCAGATGTTCAAAGTAAGTCTTTTACTTATATCTAATTTTACTAGATTGTCGTTTTTATCTTGGAACTGTCTAATTTTATCTAAATTTGCAGCAAAAGATACTTACAAAGCTTGCGATATGTCCTTCAAGACCTTGTCATCAGCGATTTCCTGGTACATTTTCTTGAGGTCCTCAGTATAGGCTTGCTCCAGTTTCTTTAGTGTCGGTTGGACTCTTTGAGATATCTCCTTCAGGTCCTTGCCTGCCTTCTCTCCCAACTCCTTGATGCGGGCTTCTAGATCGTCAATGTCTTTACGTACTGCTTTCTGTTGGAAAATAATTAAGTATATTTTAGTAATACTTCTATTAACATATTGCACTTTCTCTTTTTTTAATTTTTATTTATTTATTTATTTGGAAATCCAACAGCTGTTCCTTAAAAATAGACAAAACAAAAGTAACAACAGAAAGCCACAAACAAACAGAAACTTTTAACTTAAACTTTTAATTAACTTTTGTTTTAAGATAAACAGATATAACCATTTTGCCTCTTAATTCGTTCTCAAAGCGAAAAGTCATTGTCATACTCTCTAATTCATCAACGAAATAATTATTAATTATTGTTTATAGCTTACGCTAGAAAAAAACATTCCAAATAAAGAAACCCAGTTAAAATCATCATCTCTAACCAACTCACCAGGAAATAGTTAACGTGCTCCTTATTGGCCCCATAGTCGCTCTTGACTAGGTTTTGATCCAGCCACATAGCTCCATGGACGAGGTTCTTCTTCTGGCCTGAGAGGAGGATGTCGGCGGAGAAGTCGATGCGTTTCTCCGGGTCGATGTGGCCGACCACTGATAACTTGCGATCTGCTTCGGCTGTTACATGCAAGAAAGACATTGAGTAAAAAGAAGAAAAAAATATCGAACTATAACTACAAAACCTTATACTACAAATTAGATTTATTTTCACTTGAGATAGTTTGTAAATAGACCTATGATTTTAATGACGCATTAAGGGAATCTAAAACTGCAAACTGCTGGAAAACTGGAAAGCGCTGCAAACTATTTTGATGACGTTGTCATATTCATACGTGAGGGGGGTAATAAACACTACAGTGGTCAAAATGTTGATAATATGTAGTTACTAATGAAGAATTAAAATTTATAGCATGCATAATTATTTAGGTGTGATCTTATAAGGTTAATTTTAATGGCTTTAATTATGAGATACGATTTTGTTATCTACAAAATACTGAAAACTTACGAGTGCTTATTCGATAACCAGAACCCACTTCTAAATTCAGTGCAAAAGTTATTTAAATAAATGTGTTAGCATTTTTCAACACCCGACGTTAATAATCAGCATCGCCAAAACCGAAGAACAATCTAAATGTGTTAGTGACAAAACCCACCACCGAACTTACAAACTAAACACAAATAACGACACAAAAGTAACAAATACCAATATAACCTGTTGTGAACTCGAAATACTGGTAGTCCTTAGCCAGAGCATGAACTTGCACCGGTTTGTTCTCCAACAACACGAACTTGAGGTCGACCTTCTGGAGTTTGTCCTTAAGGGTAGCTGATGCGTCTATGTCGATTACTTTCACGATGGGGGTATTGATCTACAAAAAAATAAATTACACTTAAGTATACCACTCCTCTAAGGGGTATCCAGTTTCCCATTTAATGTCATAAATTTAAAGATGATGACAAAAAAAAATGTCCTTACCAAGAATTTCAAATGTGTAGGAGATCCTTCGAGCAGTATCTTGGATTCGCGGTCATGTCCCAAAGCTGAATGAGAGATCAAAGCAGCCGTCTCGAATTTGTAGGTGTTTTCCTTGACTTTGAAGGCACCGCCAGATATCCTGATCAGGGCCTCCTGATAAAACATAACATATAATTAATACCTAAGTAATGTAACGCTCATTTCCTACGCATAAGGCTTAAGAGAAAAAAATAGTTATGACAACGGTTTTTAGTATATTTTGAAATATTACTACGGACTGTGTAGTAATATTTCTAAATAAAGTAATGGGTTTTGGGAGTGCTGTGCGCGATGTTCTTAGTTTCTAAAACTACTTTCAGTTTCTAGCTGAAGCATTTGAAACACTTCATTGCTGTGAACTCTCATATTTAACATGACTTATCTGCCAGTAAATTTTTGACAGTTTTATTTACCCTCTCAATCCTGGGATGGCTGAAGCCAAACTCAGCGACAGCAGACTGCCTGTTCTCTTTGTCAACATCAACATTGACGAGGAATCTTGCGGAGGCCTTGTGGCCGGGCTTATTTTTGTCCAAGTCTAACACCAGCTCTCCCTTGATGGGGAACGGAATAGGCCTGTCGGTGGGGTAGGTTACTGAATTCTCGAGTAATATGACACGTTGCGGTAGCTGAATCTTTATTCCGGATTGGGCATCTGAAAAGTAAATTGGAGAGTTACGAAAGGAAGTGTGCTAGTCCCTTCTTTATTTATAGTTGATACAAACGATCCTGGAAGTAATATTTTCAACACCTATTTTTTCATTCTCTACAGTTTTATTAAAACTTACGTCCATAAACCGGTGTATTGAAGACATGTAGGTGATATTTCCTGTCGTCTTTGTTAGCGTGCAGGTCCAAGGTGTATTGGGGCAGCTTGTTAGCAGAGACTTCGTCACGAATGATGAGCCCGAGCTCGGGGGCGATGCCCAACTTGCGGAGGTCAAAGCCAGCGTTTATAATGTTGGCGATTACTCCTTGTTCTGTAAGGTGCAATTAAAATAAGATGAAAAGTCAATTAGAAAAGAAAGAAGAAGAATAAACTAAACAGAAAAACTGTCTAATGCAAGTTATATGCATTAGACAGTTTTTCTCTCAAAGGACTTACTAGAGATGTCGATCTTGGACTGCAACTCAGCGTGCGCGCATTGCTTCTTCTCCTCGCAGTAGACATGCGAGTTCTTGTACTCCAAGTTTGTGATGCGAGACTCGGCGACGTAGCTGCGCTCTCCGAATGCGATGTTGAAGAACGTCTAGAGAAAATAACAAATATACTAGTTAATATCATTGTAAATAAGAATCTAGACATCAAGATAATAAAAAGCAAAGACAGAATAGTCATCTCACCTCAACACCCTTCTCGTTTCCATCAGCAAGTATAGTCCTGATATATTTAAAGTTAGCAGACTTCTGATCATTTTGTATCTTTACCGACCCTGATCCTTCGATGATCGTCTTTTGACCTTCCTGCTTGCTAATGAAAGACGTGCTTCCACTAAGAACGTTCTTATTGTCATTCGTGAAGTGGAATTCCAGCCTTTTACCAGAACCAGCGTCTTTGCTCACGATTTCACCAACAAAGTTCTTCCAGTTTAATTTTTCGGAGTTGGCGTTTATTTTGAAGTTGACGTTGTCTTTCTGGACGCTGGCTTCGCTAACGAGGTCGAGGGTGACGTCACGAATGTTCTCGATCTTGGCTTCGATCTTGCCTTGGGTCGAACTGAGGGAACTGCCCTTTACGTAGATCCTGGATAAGGTAATAACGAATTTAATATGTAGCTGAATTGCATTGATTTTAGTAGCTTAAGAGCAGTGTTGGTCTAATGGTAGATACCCCGACTTTTATTCCAAGGGTCGTGGGTTGGAATCCCGACCGCGCACCAATGTTTTTTTTCTTCAAGGACATCTTATATGCGCTATTAACGTCGCTCTTCCGGTAAAAGAAAACATCGTGAGGAAACCGATATGTCGACGAAGACGACTAGAATTCACTACGGTTCGAAGGTATGGGACAATCCCGGAGTAGGCTCTCGTATCGTCTTACTGCCTATCCCTTGCCCTTCAGTGAGACAAATTGACGGGCTAACAAAGTAGGTAGCTAAATTGTATGTCTGATTAGGTTAACCCATAAGTACGCTCGTTCATATTAAATCACTCTTACCTGCTAGGTTTAGGGTTGCTGGGGCTGGTGTACTTAATGTCCAGGACGGGGTGTGCCTTAGACAGCACGATGTTTGATTCTGACTTGTATATGCGACCATCGGCATCTACCACCCACGATGAATAGTATGTGTCCGGGGCAGGGTTCTAGGGAAAATAAAAACGCTATTACTGTCTGCAGCAAAAGTTTAACAAAAAATGATGAAAAGTAACTGAAACTGTGTGCATAGTTTTCTCCATTTATCAGTACTTCGACTGCTATTGCTGTTTTTCTACTTTGCTGCAAATGTGTATATTCTACTTTTAAAGAGTAAGTTCTTACCTTAGAGTGTATGGTAAACTCTAATTTCTTGAACTTCTCGTTCTGAGGTGCATGAGCCTTGAATGCAACATCGTTTCCGTTGGGTGTGACAGCTGACTCCACTGACACGTGGGCACTCTTACCCTTGCCGTACCTAGCCTTCACTTCCACTGAGTTGTCGATTCTGTCACCTGAAGAATTAACATAAGTTTGTAGTTTTCGTAGGTAAAACATAGGTAATATTGGAATTACCAAGAATTTAGTTTTAATCGCGTGGTGTTTATTACTTTTAGCATTGTTCTAACGCTCAACGCTCGAGACCTTTACAGGTCCCTTCTTCAGGATTTAAAACCAATCTTTGTTTTTGGGCTCAAATCATACCCTTACCTTTCTTATCGTGTTTGTATCCGGCATCAATGACGACGGGGTCTACATGAGGTACCAACAGCTTGACGGTTCCGGATCCAGCCTTAGGTCCCAGTTTTCCGCTGGCATCGACCTTATAGACGTCAGCATTCACTTGGACAGACTCGATTATTGTGTACTGGGAAAGAAATCAGTATTCTATTTAGGTTTTTGTGGCATATTGTAGCTTGATCACAATGTAGTATATTCGATCTTGGATAAGCTAGATCAACGTCTATAATAATTATTATGTAGTGGTACACCATTATGTATTCTATGTTCTACTTTGATCCACTATGTACTATTATGTAGTTCCCCCTCTCTCTCTTTCTCTCTCTCTCTCTCTCTCTCTCTACCTTTCTGCCATTTATCGCAGTCTAAGGCTATTGTGGACAATTATCAAAAAGTCAAAATCCCGTCATCGCCGTCTTGATCTACTGAGTCAACCGTTTTTTCTTTTTTTTTGTCCAATAAAATCATGTTTTTCATCTAATTTAGTTGAAAACTAATTAGAAATTGTTCTCAACTTATTTATTCATATTACCTACTTGTTATATATGTAGTTACGCTAGCCCAAGTGCCATGGATATCACAGTTACTACCACAAATATTGCAATAAATGATTTTATAATGTATTTGTTTGTTGTAATAATTAAACTTACTACGATTTTTTAGGTATCCTATTTACGTAAGAAAACGTTAGCAAGACTGATAATTCTCTAACGCTAATGCTGATACTTACTTCAACAGTATCCTTGCCTTCAGGTTGCAGGACCAAGTATGTGTTGACAAACTTGAGGTCGTGGGCCTTCTCAAACGGCAGACGAAGTGTTACCGTGTAGTCATCTAGGTACCTGTAAATGCATTGTTTTGTAATTGTAATACTAGAGTTATTATTGTTGTAAGTGTGGTATAGCGCATACGAACATAGAAATCTGAGCAAACATAATTTGTAGGCTCATAAACATTAGCATTTATCAACAGAAAGAAAAATTGACATTTAGACATAAAATAAAATTTTGAGTATTGACTGACTGAACTACTTATATTAGCACGCAACTTTAATACACAGCCTAAGTCACTGGTCCTAGAGACAAGACATTTGAAAGGTGTGTTCTTTGTGATGTGTCGGTATCCACTAAGAAGGGGTCTTCAAAATTCCCACGAGATCACAACCAGCACAGAATGACTGAGGTATCTTGCTTTTCACTTAACATGCCAGGGTATTTGATTCCAAAGACACACTTACTTCTTATCGCCTCCATCCTTATATTTGATCACCCAAATGCCTTCGGCGTCGGCTCTGTAGTCGTCACCGTAAGACGCATGAGCCTTGTACTTGCTGTCTTCCTCGGTAATAGAGTTCAAATAGTCGCCGCTTAGTGACAACGATGCCGGTTTCGGTAGCAGGTTGCCTTTTACATCAGTCTGTACAAGAAAATAGTCATATTGTTACAGATAATGCTTCTTCTAACAAATATTGTACCTGACGAGATTCTTTAACTCGATTACGAAAGTTTAATACAAACTTTGATCCTTATTTGTTCAAGAAATCAAGACATTTATTGCTAAGGTGTGTACACATGGTTTCACAGCTTTCTGGTGTTAGAAATATCTAGCCCCAAACTAAGCAACTAGGCTTGTACTATGGGTGCTAGACAACGGATTATAACGTATCCCTACATTATGTTTTTTTTGTAAATACATACAAAAGATACAAGATATTTTATATAGAAACCACCCAGAACCAGAAACAAACACATGGTCAGCATAAATACTTGTCCCCGGTGGGAATCGAACCCACAACCTTTTGCTTTGCAGTCGGGGTTTGGCTCGACGCGCCACAGAGGCCGTATAACAATTTATTCTAAAATTTAAAAATATTTATGAAAAAACTTGGTACCTATTTCACATTTCGAGATTTGTGCATTGCCAATCAAATAACTTATTAACTACATACCTTAAACTCAAAGTTGGATTTTTCACCATGAGGTTGATTCTTGAACACGTAAGTATTGACGAGGTTCTTCCCATCCTTTAGCTTCAGTTCGACTTGACCCTCGTAGTCGTAGGTGTCCTTCTCAGGGTTGGTGTTGCGGACCTTGCCAATGTACTTGATGGTGGATGCGCCGGCGCCGCGTTTGGGGGCGTCGGAGAGGATGGCAGTCACTTGACCGTTGGTTGCCTTAACGTTCGGAGATAAAAGATAAGTTATTTGTACCCTGCATCTCTGGTCTAAAAGTATATAGCTATGGTTTCCCCTGCCTGTTGTAAAAGTCCACGATAAGGGGTGTCTTGGTGGGAGGCTTTGGCTGCGGCTTATAACCCACCGGCCTAAGTTTAAAGGTAAGCGGACTCGTCTGTGCTCCGTATTAGACCGGTACACCCAGTAAGGAATTCGGGTCGGATTCTTCTAGATGTGCATGCTACACCTTAGTAGACCATATCATCACTTACCATCAGGTGAGATAATGGTCAAACGCTTATTTATCATTTATAGCTGCGTCCCGCGGTTTTACCCGCGTAAGTCCCGATTCCGTGGGAATATCGGGAACAAAAGTATGTTACTCAGGGTGAATGTAGCTTTCTAATGGTGTAAAAGTTTTTGAAATCGGTCCAGTAGTTTTTGAGTTTATTCATAACAAATATACAGACGCACACACACACACACACATACACAAATATTTCCTCTTTATAATATTAGTATAGAGTATAAAAGTATAGTTAAAAAAAACTTAAAATATTTCCGCTTTTTGAAAAAAAAAAAAAATTTAAAATATTAAAAAAAAACATTTTTTTTTCCAAAAACACAGATTCTATTCGGACATTCGTTTTATCTAGACCAGATCCTGCAACCGCACGCCAGTATGCGATATTATGAAACACCCAATAAGTGGCCTAATTCCGTATTTCGTGTTATAAAATATCAATTTACAAAAATAATTAGATAAACATACCCCTCCATTCTCACTGACATCTCTGTTGTAGTTGAAAGAGAGCCACCTCTCAGTCGGTAGCACTATCTCTATGTCTGCCTTGCTCTTGCTGTAGAACGCCACTTCACCTTCCACTTTGAAGTTGAATTCGGTCGCCTTGCCACCGTATTCCAACTTGTTTCTGAAAAGTAAACACTATTTTGTAAATATATGGCCATAGTTCGTCAAAAGAATTAGTGGAGAACAAATATCTTGCTAAATTGGGAAGACCCAAGATATGCTGCCTAGACGTCTAGAGGGCTGACATGCGTGCAAATGGCCTCACTATACGGGAAACTGAAGATCGTGCGAAGGGGAGACGTAAGAGTAGGAAAGCGAACCACAGGGTCCCGAGGGGAACTTCGCTCGGATGATAATGAGTTCGTCAAAGAACTCATTATCATCCGAGTAATTATAAGTTATGCTCCGCTTTGGGGCTCTAGACTTTTACGACTGTGCCGCAACTGAAACGCTTTTCTGAGTAACTTAACTAATTGTGGCAGTTTACGATTACTTAGAACTAGATTAACATCTAGTTTAAATGGATTAGGTTATAGCAAAGGACTTTCATAATTTTTATCATCCAATATATGTACTACTCTATTTAAAGTGATTAATGTGATAAATGATTTATGATTTACAGACTTGTGTCTTATGCCATTCGAAACCTTCATAAATCTTACTTTTACCTTTTTCTCAGCGTAAAACTTACTTAGAATCAACAAGTTTCTCTGTCCTTCTGTTGTTAGTTTTGAAGCAGATCTTGTCATTGTTGTCCTTTTCAAAGTTGAGGTAGATGTCGAAATCGCCGTTGAATACTGGGTCCTTTGCCGTAAACTTCACGTCCGCTTTGATTTTGCGTTGAGACTGGAAAACATGAAGGAGGACATCCATCCATTAATCTTTACTTGAATGAATTGGTTGTCTCTTTATGGTCAACAATGATTAGGAGTCATTAAAACAAGTTCTGATAGAATCGAGTGGGTGAAGCTTTTATTTAATAGCAATATTAAGTAGATATCTACTCTGACAATAAAAGATTTAATATTATTGTGTTTACTAACCTTCTTAAAATCAACAATGACCATTCCATTGCCCTTTCCATCGTTATCAGTAACTTGGAACTGGCCGTTAGCAGCTACAGTGTCTTTAAGGATAAACTTCAGTTGTCCATTGGGATTAGCTCCTCGCGACACCTTCACCAGTAAATCGATGATGTCACCACCGCGTCCTGAAACCTTGCCGTGAGTCGAGTAGAGAGCGCTGGTCTCGGTCGTGCCTACGTCGAACCTGAGGGATAATATTGTAAATGTTAAACTTGTGGTACATTAGTTGAAATTACAAGCACATTTCTAACGTTACTGTTAGTATGGGTAGAGTATACCGTTTCGTCACTATTGTCACTGGTACTCACTTAATTTCCTCGTTCTTTCCACCACCGCTGATCTTCAAATGTCCAACAGCGCCTACATTAAGGTCATTGGTCTTGATCCTGTGCAGCACAACTCCAGACAACTCGTATTTACCGACTCCTTTCAACGACAAGTAGTTTTCGAAGTTGGATTTATCAGCATTGATTAGGTCGCGTTTCGAGAATACTTCCAACCCTCCCTTGTTTACGTTTGCTACTAGTTTTACGCTGTAGTCTTCGGGTCTCTTGATGTGGGTCCTAGCTTTCAGATTGGCATCGGCTTTCTGGTCGGCGTTTTTGAATTCAAAGTCGACGTCAACCTTTTTGGGGTCGATGTCAGCGTTGAAACCGAGTTTGAAGGCGAGAGCGTAGATTTCCACTGCAAATATAATGAAAGAGTAAGTATAATAATGCCTACGACTAACTTAATAGCATAACTTCTATAAATTATGGTTGAAAGTAATTATTACAAGTAGGTGACAAGTTTCATATTAACGATAAATCCGTTGCTATATTGTAAACATGTTTACGTTATAATAATAAACTTACACTTGTTTTTAGTAATCACGTTGAGATTCTCTCCGCCCTTCTTGTTGTATTTGAGGAATTGACTGATCACCACACGACGGTTAGCATCCTTCAAGTCGCCGGAATGCACCAAGTCGATTTCATTTTTGATCTGAAGAAAGAAGAATTACTTAATTTAAAATTTAAAATATCAAGGTATAAGATATCACTCTAAACTCGGACTTATTTAGTTTAAAAAAATATATTTATCGTATCATTTTCTAAATGTATCGAAATTCTCGTATATAGGTATTATATTACTTACCACGTCACCAAATTCAGAATGTCCCTTGACCTTAAAGTTAATCGCCGGGTTTAGCTTGTTCAAGAACTCCAGAAGTAATTCATTGTTCTTCAAAGATCCCTTCAAAGTCACCAACTTAGAAACCACCTCCCACTCAATATTTCTCGGGTTGGGTTGGCTTGAGTAGTAACCTTCGATTCCTATCGGCTCCTGATTAGGAAGGTTCAGTTTAATACCATCGAAACTGTATTTCACTGCTGGACCATTAGTTTCTTTGATAACTTGACCATCAATTTGGACAGATTTCTTTCCTTGGTCATCAGGGATTTGGTATTCAAAGATAGGCTTGTAGACGCTTCTTGCGTTGTTTCCTTGGATGGTGAAACCGACTTTACCGAAGTATTCCTGGGCGTCGACCTTAGCTTTGAGAAGAGCCCATAATTCGTGCTGGGTGTTGCGGAAGGAAGCTTCACCGTATAATGTTTTGATTGGAGATTCCAGAGCCAGTTTTACGCCGATTTCGGAGTTTGTGTTGAACTTCTCCCCAGTTAATTGAGTGCGGCGGTTTTTGGATCCTAAAAAATAACAACAATAATAAATGTAACGTAATATGCGGAACATTAAAAAAAAACTGGTAACTGGTGATGTGTAGGTACGTTTCCAACAGATAATAAACATTTTTGAAGAATTGTATGCCATTTTACCTTCTGCGTCGAACAGTAGTTCAAAGCTGTCTCTTCCACCTTCACTCCTGACAACTCCTCTGATATGGTAGCCCTTGAGATCGTTCTTTTCCAACACCAGCTTGACTCTGGAGTGTCCTGTCAGGGGATAGCGTGCCAAGTACTTGCTGATTGAGGTTTGAGCATCAGGCCCTGATGAATAATTAATAAAGTTTAAGTAATTTAAACTTAACATTACTTTAGAGAAGTAGAAAACTTCACTTCGTCACTTTTTGAATTATTTTACTGTATGAAAACAAGAGTTTAATAAAAAGTTTGAATAGACATCAATAGAATTACTCATTTTAAGAAATTCTATCGCTATCTTAGGCTCTTAAACTTAATATAATTTAAGATTGAAAGACTCACCAGAAACAGAGAAGGGTAATGACACCTCACTGCATAGCGTTAACCCAAGGATACCAGATAGCTGATCGAAACAAGCCGAATACTCTTTCTTTTCTCCATCAACTGCAATCTTAATTTGCTTTTCTGCATGACCCTTCTCCGCCGTGAAGTAGACCAAATCATTAGACGCAACGACAATTTCTTGCTTATCAACTGGAAGACCAAGCTGGATGTCGATGCCGTGGCCATTTTCCAAGACCTTAGCAACTAAGTGAGCACCAGTAGACGAGTGAAGGTTGGTAACCACTTTGAGACCAGTAGCGATCACATCAGCGTCGATCAGGAATATTCCGAAGATCTCGATGTCTGAGCTCGGTATGATTTTGATGTCGATTTTAGCGTTCTTTGGGTTGTTGAGGCATTCTTTGAGGTCAAAGTTTGAGGCTAGGTCGACACGGGTAGTGGCGGCTCCTATGAGGTCCAGCTTGAGTGGAATACCAATGGACGTAGGGTAGGAGAGTTCCGCGTCTAAGAAAAGGAGGTTGGCGCGTAGTTCTTGCTGTAAAACGTAAAAAATATGTTGAGAAGAATGACATCTAATAATCTATATCGACATAAAAATAAAATAAATGTTTTTTTTTTGTATATTTGTTAACTTCAACTCACCGAAAGGTGCTTAGCCTTGTCGATTCCATTGACGATTAAGTTAACGAACTGGTCAACAGCCTTGTTGAAGTCGAAGCCCTTGTCGTCGCCCAAGGAGAGGAAGATGATGTCAGTTCCGAACAGTTTGCCGTAAACATCCAAATCTAATTCATTGTCGTAGTGCTGCTGCTCACCTTTCAGCTGTGAAATGGTTGAGGTATTAAGGTTTATTAAGTAAATAATGATGTGTTGCGGGATTTGTGGAAAGCCTTGTACTAAACTTTAACATAATTATTTTGGAAATGGGTAGATAATGTAGGTTTGTCATCACGAAAAATTAAAAACGAAACAAAGGAATTAAAGGAATAAATATCGATTTATTATTGAATCTAGAATGCATTTCAAAATGAATAATCTTTGATGTTTTGTTTTTTAAAATAAAGAAGAAACTTACAGCTTTATCAAATCCATCGATCTCAGTCTTGACCGACCTTCTGCCTCTACTCAAAGCAGACTTGACTTTCTCATTGCTCTGGAGGAAAGCTTTCAGGATGGTATCATAAAGTGCTTGAGCACCTTCACGCTTCAGCAGACCCTTAGGGCCAAGGAAGTGTTCCACCACCAGGTCTAAGTTGCCTTGACGTGCGCCCAGCTAAAGAGAAAATGGAAAATTAGTTAGTTTTAATCTCGGTTGTTTAATGTAGAGACCTACAGGAGTCTGGAATTTAATGAAACAAACCTCAAGAACATTGAAACTGTGTCCGAAGATTTCAGTAGTAATGTTCAAGGCTCCGGAGCGAGGTATGAACGAGTCTTGTGAGAAAATAACAGTTTCTTCGATTGAGCCGCCTGCGCCAATTGCATCCACATTGTACGATTGCTCGCGGTTGAACGAGTATTTCCTGTCATCAACGTGGAATCTGTTGGGTATGCTAATGAGTCCGTAGTGCTGTTTGGCGAGTCGTTTGTCCGGGTTGGAGGAGGAGCGGATAGCGCGCAGAGAAGACGTGATGAAACGACCAACTGTGAAGACAAACCCAAAAATTAAAAATCGACCCGCAAAGAAGAAGATACAAAAGTCACACCTGCACAGTGAACTTGAAGTGTGCATTTTTGCAAACATTGTGTCTAAATCTTACCTTGATGTACGGGTTCAGTGTCCAGCAAGGTCTTGATCTCGTTGGCAGACCTGCCACACGGACAGGCGATCACAGCAAGGTACGCTTGGATACGGATTTCAGAGTCGAAGTTCCTGTTCTTCAGCAGATCTAGGGCCGCTTTCTTTAGCTGATAAAGTTAAAATAAAATTAATTTCTATTAATTTTGGCCTTTCGATTTTTTTTTCTTTTTGTGAGTAATTTAAGTTGAATCTGTGTATTATTAGTGATAGAAAGGAATTTCATTTGGTTACCTTAGCAGTGCAAGGATCAGCATGGAAGGCTTCCAATGCTGCAACCTTGACTCTCGGTTTGACGGCGTGATCCTTAACGCAGTGCTCCAGCTTGTCCACAAGCGAGTTCTCCAGGTGCCGGATGTTGCGGATACCTTTCAAGACTGCTACAACGTAGTCCTCATCGACTTTACTCTTTGGCTTGCAATTCTGCAGTTTGCTACCCAACTTGTTGCTCAAAGCGACTATGCCGTCAGATTTAACGGTGTGGCACTTGTGCTGGCGACAGTATACGCCGGCTAGGGCACCCACGCCAAGATACAGCTCTTTGGGAATGTTGTGCTGGTCTAAGAGAGTCTGCAGAAAAAAAAAACAAAAGTCAAATTTTAATATACCTATAATTTTTTTGTCAATGATGAAGGATTGATTTTGAAAGAAACCAATCCAACTTACAGTAGCAGCCTTAAGTCCGTCGCTATTCACGTGCTTGGCATTTCCAAGGGACAAGTAAACCAGCTGCTGCTCAATGTTGCTGAGACTTCCGCCCTTCAAGATCTGCACAGAGGCTTCGATGGAAGGACCAGTTCCAGTGCGGAGTAGAGCGTCTAGGTACACGCGTCTGATGGATAAAAATATAAATGGGATTAGGAATGAGCCACACACGCCGCCACCTAAAGCGAAAAGCTAGATAAGATTTGTAGCGTGTGGCGACTGCCAGCGTCAACCGCGTCTAAATGCGTTCGGTGGACGCATTTTGCGATCGGTGGAAGCTTAAAGATTTTAAGAAGCAAAGGTTATTTGAAAGAGTATATTAATAATACGAGAATACAGCAAAATTCACTTTTCCAATAATACTTACTTTTCCAAGCTGATTCCTTTGACTTGGTTGTAGACTTTCAAGAGATCGTCCTTGCCGGTTTGACGAAGAATCTGCGCAACAAATAATATACAAACTTACATTCAAAATCTTTGACAATCGATGAGGAAGAAATATATTTATCCATATTAGTCTAACGCTATCTTGTATTTAGTTCACACGAAAATGGTTAAGGATGATTTATCCAAATTGCATTACGTACCCTGACAAGCTGTGCGAACTTTCCAGCAGACCTTTCATCAGCTTCACGGTTCAGAGTCTTGGCGGTGTCCTTCACGGCAGTGAGCGCGTTATTCACGTTGTTTGGAGCCGACGAGTCACCGTGAGGTGCCTCAAAGATAACCGTTCGGGATTCTGTGCATTCGCCTAAAATAGGAATAAATCTAGTGTCATTAAGATTTTCAACGCTATCTACTTGCTGTGATAACCAAAAAGCTTCTTGGATATTAACAGTTTGCCGGAAAATATCTGTCTCATAAGTGTTGCAATGTTTTGAGACTGAAGACCTCTGCTAATTTTCTAGACCACATAACTCACCATTAGGTCCACCGCCTCCATTCTTGCCGGTCAAGGTAAGCTTGGTGTAAACCTTAGCTCTGGCGCCATTCTCTCCAACGGAGAAGGGTTTGTACAAGTACTCCTCGGCCGCAGAGATCTTCTCCGGAACGCCATTGTTGATCTTAGTTTCCACGTTCAGGGATGAGCGGAGCACGTGACTTTCTTTGATTTCCTGGAAATATAAGTTCATGTTGTTACAGCTCTACGATTAATTCACATAATGAGAATTGCTTGTGAATAAAATTTTAACACGTTTAGTTGTGTTTAACAACAAAATTTATTCCATATCTGGTAGCACGGTGTAGTGCCTGTGCCAAAACGAGCCAGCAAAGCGTACACATGCACCACCTACTGTATTGATTTATGATATACCTACAGTACGTTTTTCAATTCTAGACTACGATCTGACTACGTTTTTTTTTAAATATATTTGAAATTTTTAGGAAGATCAAAATGGCATTGTCATTGTCAAATCGTAGTCTACAATTGAGTTTTATAAATAATGTGTAGATCTATCTGTTTTTGGTCAATTTTGTACTTACAGCACCAGGGTTGAGGACTGAAGAAATAAGGTCGTTGCTGCCTTGTTCCCTGTGAGCGCAGCGAGAGAGATCTCTTGCGCGGTGGATCAGCACAGAGCCTCCTTCTTGCGAGTACGTGATGTCGGTCGGGCAGGCGCCGAAAATGTCCACCTGGGAAACAAACAGTTCAATGTTATAACGTTCGTAGTGTCAAAATTGTGATTTCTCTTTTCCTCATTATCATCATCATTATCATCAGCCTATTTAAGTCCATTGCCCCGTCTGTCTTTCGCATGCAGCTTCCAACATTTGCTTAGTAATACAGCATGTGTGCTTTATGAAGCATATTACATTCAAATTCATTTTTTTAAAGCAGTCGTTAGGTCTAGTTAAAAGCTTTAGGCGATCTGGAAACTTTTAATACTAGGTAATTCACAGCACAATACAAAAAAAAGAAGATAGAAAGAATTAAGCCAAAGATAAATCACAAAGATGTAAAGTCAGAAATATTTACCTGGGTGGCAGATTTCTGTTCGGTCTGCAGCAAGCTGATGATAGCTCTCTTGATGTTGAGTGAGCGTCTCGTGTCGCCTTCCTGCGCGCAGATCTCAGGCGATAACCGGCCATCTTGCAGGGAGAACTGGATCGGCTTGTCGATGCCGGGCGGGCTTTGGTATTTCTGGAGAAGATGTCAAAGGTAAGCAAGCTTTTTACTAGAAAATATTGTTTGCAAGGATATAATTTGCTTTGATCATAAAACAGCTTGAAGCGTAAAACGGAGTAGAGAAAAATAGCTTGAACTTAGTAGTGAAATGCTTGTATTGTAAAGACTTTACAGCTTGATAGCTTGGTAGGTATTTGCAAGTGTGGCAAGTAAACTGAGTATATTGACTCTATAGAGTTCGTCACAGCTTTTTACTGCGATGAAACTGCTCAAATGTATTTTCTTTAATTTTATATGAGGCGGTACTCACCTTGCCATCAGGCCCAGAAATGACCAGGTTCTGCACAGCGAGCTCATGCCCACAGTTGCCGAGTGCAGTCACTGAGACTTGACCGAGCAGCTTGACGCTGGTCTCCTGCTTGTCTGCTCCGGTCAAGTAGACCGTTACTGTGCCTTCGACGCCATAGTTGTACTTTGATCCTTGTGAGAACGCTTGTGATCCGGGAGCTAGAAAAGTAGAAAAGTTTAGATGAAGATTTTAGCAGCTACCAATTTTGGGATCTATTGTCACTTTTTAAGACTGAATTGAAGAAAGAAATAAAAAAATTAAATGATGCTGAGACAGAGCCCAAAACAATTTTCTTAGGTTCAATCTTCGTCTAGTTTTCATTTGACCAGAAGTTTACATATTCACAAACGCATTCCTATTATGTAAGTTATTATTATGTGCAAAATATAAATTCCTTCCGGTTAGAATTAACAGATCTTAATCTGATTAACAGAGAGTTTTAAATTGCATTGAACTTACAAAAGTAGGAAATAATAAAATAAAATATAATAACTTACCACCTCTACATTCTATCGAGCACTTATCTGCAACAAACAAAGTGATTTAAGTTAATGAAAGTCAAACAAAAGTAATGTAACATCTGCAAGAAACCCATTACTTAGTGGGTGATATGATAACGAGAAATAATGATGATTATGTACTTGACAATAAATAATGCAGGAATTATGGTATTGTAAACAATATTGTTATTATAATTATGTAAAAATAGGTCTTTATGACAAATTAGTGCTAGTAGATAACCTAACTACAACGGAAAATAAATTACTGAAGTAGATAATGCATTTTATTGTTTTCCTTATTACATTTTTATTTTTGTAAGAAGTCTCGAAAAATTAGTGATCCAAACAAAATATACGGTCGAATTGAGAACCTCCTATCCTTTTTTGAAGTCGATTAAAAATAAATTCTTGAGAAAAGAATAGAGGAAAATATTTGCTTGGAAACAGCACTGCACTGATAGCTGCAAGTAAATATCAATAATGGAATAATTGTATTGATAAATAGACAGAGACCTCTTTTACGAGTTCAAAGTCAAGTTTACATTATTAAAGTACCTACCTATTTTATCAAAGTGACTATGTATTAGAATCTGTGGCCCTTAACTATCTAATCTTAGGGTCAAAATGTTTCTGCAGAATTGGCAACAAAGTTAGGATCCGGATCATAGGCCATTTTGTGAATCAGCAATGTTTGTTGTTGGTTTTTAATTGAATCATCTCATTTATCATTTAATCACTAATTTGCAGTGTTTTGTGATTATTCTATAATCGCTTTGGTGCTTTGTTTCTAATCACCATTTGAGAACATAACACCGAAAAAACACCTACCTAAATGGTTTAGATATTTAAGTACCACTTTTTAGACTACCTATCAATTTAAAAAATCGCGTTTTTTAATATATTTTGGTTTTTGTTACAAAGGCGCCCCTCTAGGGTAAAGCTTAATTTCCAAATTATTTTTTTCGTAGTAATAAACTTTCCTTTCTATTAAATTGTGTAGGTAGTGCTTTATCTAGTTCTTATGCAGGCACTCAAATTCATTCCGTCATTTTGATAATGAGTAATGAGAATGACCCAGACTCCGACTTTATATCATATTTGTTTACCAGTTGTTTACTAAGGAAATATCCCACGGTACAGTATTAATATTCCTGCCATTAAATACGACATTAAATGTATTGTGTTTGTCCGTCCGTCGAGGCAAGGTCCCGGCGTGGTGGGACGGTGCTCGCTGCAATTACCCAATTTGGCCACATCGGGAGGGTTACGAGTTCGGTGTCCCCGATCATGGGATTTAGGAGTTAGTTCAAACAAAACAAATAAATCGAACCTTCTCGACGCCCGCGCCGGTGTACCTAACTAGATCTACCGGGCAATCTTGGTCATATTCGTAGCTACCTAGTACCTAATTAATAGGAGAGGATCTGACCATCTCATCAGATGGTAAGTGACATTGTGGTCTAGTAAGCTTACGAAGATAGTTATCTATACTAATATTATAAAGAGGAAAGATTTATTTTGTTTGTAACGAATAGGCTCCGAAACTACTGGACCGATTAAAAAAAATCTTTCACCAATAGAAAGCTACATTATCGAAAAGAAGCATAGGCTTCTTTTTATCCCGATATTCCCAAACCGGGACTTACGCGGGTGAAACCGTGGTTCGCAACTAGTTGTATGATACTTTTACTGAACAATATCACGCACCAAGTGATTCGTCATTAGTCGATCCCGAGTTTCGCACGTGTGAGAATAACTTCTAACATTAAACGACAGCGAAAATGCTATTAAGGATTCTTTAGCTTAGGCATAGTATAAATAAATAGAGAGCGAGCGTGGCTAACGATTCCCTTAGGTACCTACCACCTTGAGGACGGCTGTTAAACAATTATCCGTTGTATACGGATGCATCTGTTTAGTAATCGTTTACAAATTGATCGCCATTGTATCATCCGCTCCAGTCCCAATCCGAAAATGGGTATTGAGTAGTTCCATATTATAATGCATATTGCTTAGTTGCAGCCTGACCTCGCTACTTAAGTGACTACACCGGTCTACGTATCGGGTCTCGGACGAGTCGATACGATATAAGATCTTTGAATGCACCAACTATAGATTTTAGGACTTTTTCAGCAGGATGTTTTTTTTTCCACTTCAGAGCATATTATGCTTCTCCGATTGGCCTGCACGTTATTTCTTTAGGTGGTCTTCCGGGACCATGCTGAACCTGTGTGGGTTTTATAACGTCGAAACATCTGACAGGAGGTCTTCTCACAAACCTCCTTCCGATTCTCGATAGATTTGTTTTATCTCCCGTCTCCCCTACGGCACAGGTGTTCATTCCACGCCCATTTTATCACACGATACAAATTAGTAGTCGATTTTGTGCTTATTATTTTCATAGATTCTTCTTCTGTTTTCGCGATGTTGTATTGAAATTAAAGACATTTTTCGGTTTGAATCGCGTGGTTTTTATTACTTTTAGCATTGTTACAACGCTCAACGTTTCTGGACCTTTCCAGGTCTATCCTGAAGAAGAGACCTGGAAAGGTCTCGAAACGTTGAGCTTTGTAACAATGCTAAAAGTAATAAAAACCACGCGATTCAAACCGAAAAATGTCTTTAATTTCTTATTATTTTCGCCAATTTTTATGCCAAAAATGAAGATTTATGCACCCCCTAAACCTCAAGAGAAAGATTGAGCTAGTTATAAGACGAGGACACTTCGGCATTGCTTTTGCTTGGCACTTCGATACCTACCTAGATACCTACTAAAGAAGACATAACTAGTACCTACCTACCTACACTCTACTTCTGCTAAAAACGTCGTATCTTCATAGAAACAAAGAATATCGCAAATATTGTTAATTAAAACAATAATACATTCGTCAACTTAAATATCTAAGTTCAAGGGTCAAAATATATAAATGGAACCTTTTACTATCAAGTTTCTGATAATATTAGAGGTCACTGTCAGAGAAAATATCTCCTTTGTTATAATATCACTGAGATAAGACGGTTTACCTAAATACTTCTTTTTAATAAAACTGGGTTTCAAGATAACGAGTTTTTTTTTGGATAACCACCGCTGCTAGCATTTACATAGGCAACCTAAAAAACTGAATAAGGTGGGTTGAAGCTTGGCATTATCTTCTCGATGTATCAATCACGGAAAATAATTTTAGGTAGTTAAAATTCCATCCAGCTTCAATTAAATGTACCTATCTACTCCGGTGTTATTGAATTTGGACTCAGTAGGTAAATATTAAATGGATTACAGTATTGAACTCAGCTTTATAAATCGTTAGGTTTGCAATTTGACACTATGCTTTTGTTAATACATCTGTTATAAAAAACATAGATACCTATCCGTAGGAATAAACTAGTTATTTACCAGCGGTGATAGAACCCACAACTTTATCTGTTTGTCTATCACGCTGATTTAGCCAATCAATATAAAAAGGACAACATTAAATACCTATCTACCACCCACGAATTGAACATTGACATTTGTTGGAAAACAATGGGTAAATAATTATCAGAATGTAGAGTTCAAAGTTGGACTTCTATCAACACTATTTATCATTTGCGTGGCTTAGTACTTACCTATCTATCACAAACGGTATATACCTATTTGATAGAATATTTGAGAAATATAAAGATGAGCCGACTCAAGGATTGAGCAATTCGCGTGCGACCAATTGTTAGTAGTCACAATGGGGGAAGAGGGTTGGCAAAGATTTTCTTACAGTTTTCATGAGGAATATAAATAAACAAACTAGTATTCTACCTATGCGACAGAATATTTGAAATATATGATGCTGAACCGACTCAAGGATTGAGCAATGAACATGCAACCGAACGTTAGGTAGTAGTCAAAATGGGGGAAGAGGGTTGCCAAAGGTTTTCCTTCAGTTTTCATGAGGAATTTAAACTACCCCACGCTGCCTTCTAGGTTTTGATATCCGTTCTGAGGTGTAGGTATTAAGACTGTCGATTGCCTCAAGAAACTTTAGTTCAATTTTTTTTTTAAATTTTGAATATGTAATCTATTTTTTACCCGATTGCCGAAGGAGGGTTATGATATTTCGTTAAGCCGGTATACCTCACTTTGACTTACTTTATAGGTATGATCTTATTTTAATGGTACCTACATATTTGAAAATCATAAATTATGTTCATTTTACTCTAAATATTTTTTTTAATTTAAGTAGGTAGTGGGTATCTACTATCTACTAATCTAAAAAGACGGACCAAAACTTTCATTAGGAATTCAAAGCTTGGCGAACTATGTATATTGAATTTGAAGCTTAAAAATTAAGAAATAGGTAAGAAAGAAAGTAGGGGTACCTAATTATTAAGTATATTAAAAAGGAATAGGTAAGTAAATATACCTCACTAAATAAGTATAATAATTATAATTAATTTATGACTCACCCGCAAAAGCCGGTTTCCATAAAACGGAAATTAAAATTAAAGCACTAAACAAACTAAAGTTACTTTTCCCCATTGTCTTGGGGTAAAAGCGTCACTAGAACTATGTCAGTCTGTGTGTCCTTAAGCTACAATACTACGGAGTTGCGCCGGCGGCTCTCACCACGCGAATGCGGAGCGCACAGATCGGCACCCTTGTTTTATTAATTAGGTCTGGACCAGTAGGGGCCAATATTGACTACTATTGCAAGTTGACTGAGTGATATTTTGTTGTTTATAAGGCTCTGTAATAGTAGGTAGGTATACTAGAACACAGTAGTTTTGTACTCGTATTATACCATTTATTGCTTGCTAGTAATAGTTACTTTACGTAGCCTGTGCCGGTTATGGTGTTACTTGGGAGTTACATAGATACTTTCCCATTAACGGCTGAACACAGAAACGCCGCTCAAAACTTGAGTTCTACTTAATCAAATAAGCAGCGCTTAAAATTTCAAAAATTCTCATAAAAATATTATATTTAGAAGCTGCTCTATTATTTAAGTACCCCTCAAATTTTAAGTCGCGTTTCTGTATTTGGCTGTAAGTCACATCAAATTATTGTAAGGTTATAAAAGTATTGTCAATTATTTCTATCCAGTAGGTATCGAGGTACCTACCTACCTTATGAATTAGGAATATTTTATCCTGGCTGTGCGTACATTTAGTCCAATTTTCAAGTCTCTACAACTAGGGCGATCGTTAGGATCTCTATATAAAATGTAATAATAAAACCTCTTATTGTAGAGACTTCTAAATTGAGTGTAACCTTTTTTTTAAGGTGAAGAAAATGCAGCCTTATGCACCATCACGCCACTCTCAGGGGAAAGCGGCGCGGTGTGTGGAGTCCACACACCGCGCTGCTCTCCCAGAAAATAAAATCATCATCATCAATATTCACAAAAATAAAGGTCCACACTGTGGACCTATATTGATTTAAGAAAGAAATTTCTTAAAATAATATTAGGAAAGATTAGGACTTGTTAACGAAAACTACTAGTACCTAATTAACCTAACTGGGTAGGTACTTGGTTATAAGAAACCTGCTAACTCTATCATTACCTCTTGAGTCCTAAGACTCTAATAACTGAAAAATACCACAATTTACCTATTTACTAAATCCATTATTGTTTTTACAAACAAGTTCAAAGTTGTATCCACTATCGGTGTTTGTTGCAAATTATCAACTTACGTACCTACCGACTAACATATAAGTCAGTAGTTTGGTTTGGAAAAGTTTTGTCAATTATTGATTCATTGAAGCGGTCTATTGCTGATAAATTAACCTATGTGTTAATCCATCTTTTCTCATCCGAGCGGTTGCATTCCTCTCGGGAGCCCGGAGTCCACTAAACCCCAAATTGTTTTTTTTATTTGGGGTCGACGCAGTCGGTAAGTCATCATTGACCATTGATCATACCTTCTGCAATTCGATTTGGCAGTGTTTTTACGGCCGGCCGCCTGCCTGACACCAACCCTCTTAGGAATCAAGCAGTATATCCACCACCGCGCGTGGAGAACTTCAGGTTTGCTAATCTCCCTCAGATCCCTTAGTCGCCTTTTACGACACCTACGGAATGAGATGGGGTAACCCTATTCTATGCCCGGGCTACACGGCACAGCACGAGCATATAATAGTGTTAATCCATATCTCCAGCTATCTGCATACCAAGTTGTGTTACAATAGGTTCAGTAGTATTGAGTTATTGAATTACAAACAACCAAACCAAGAACACACATTTAAACTTTCGCATTTACCATAACAAATATAACGCAGCGTCCTACGTGGGCGATCGGATGCGAACGCGATGCGGCGCGCTGCGGCGCGGAAACAAGGAACAGTCGAGAATCGCGCCGCATCGCACTTTACTTGCATTTGGTCACGTAGGACACTTCAATAGCTATCGACTGTTCCTTTCCGCACCGCACCGGATCGGATCGCTTCGCAATCGCGTTCGCATCCAGTAGTTCACGTAGTACGCTGCGTAAGCGAGATGGGATAATAGTAACTACTAAGATACAAGTTTGTAGATTTATAATTATCATATACCTACTTTGTATTTAGTTTATTTTTGTGTAAAACTAAATTTGAGAAAGGATACAATATGTGTGAACTCATTTTATTAAATAATAAATATAAGTACCACCCTTTCTTTCAACTTTCAAAATGAAGATATATCACGAGTAGTTTTAAAAAGATAAATACTAGGCCTTTAGTTGGTGCATGGTATTTTTATCAACGGCGAAATGAAAAGGCATGGTAATGATTTTTGTAGTATGTTTGTATGTTCCACCGTGGTGCCTAATGCACTGAACCGATTTTAATGAATGAAGTGTCAATAGATGCCATAATGACTTGGGTGACATAAATTATCAAAATTTTACATGACGGAATTTATGTTTTAAATATTTGTTGCAATGAAACTTAGAATATAGATAGACTTAACATAATTTATTTATTTTTTTATAAAAATGGGCGGCCTTATCGCCGAAAGCGATATCTTCCAGGCAACCCTTGCATTGCAAGTTAACCTAAATTTATTTGATCGATCGAAGAATTAGTTGAATACCTAAACCCCTAGCTAAGTTCCCACGTTAAAATACGTAATATTATTTAATACATTTTTACAATGGAATTCTGACAAAGAAGTTACTTATCTAAGTATCTTGGTAGAATAATAAAAGAACAATGAAAGAAAGGTAACTATTCATTGTTTTGTAAGAAGTATGGATACCGAGTAAATTATAATCCTACCTACAGAGAAACAGCTTCATACAAGCCCGCCTGTACTCCACTACATGCACAGCTATGTGTGCGTGACTTCTCACACCGAAAGTGTGCCGACGGGTTCACGTACGTGAGCTGAGTAGGCGCTTCGGGCGGCCTCGGCAATCCCGAGTGGATTAGAGCGGTGAGAAGTCACGCACACATAGCTGCGCATGTAGCGTGTACCTACCTACCGCCGCCGCGGGCTTGTATGAAACTGTTGCTCTACAACTGTTGCTCTCTGTTGTTTACAGATACCCATACCATATGGGAGACCCATTGGTTGGTGAAATCCCTCTGTAAGTCTTAGGAAATTATAACAACAAAGAAAGCTTAAAAAGCGAAACTGCAATATTTCCAAAAGTTCAACTGTTGGAGAAAATAAATCTAACGATAGGTAGGTACTGAGGCCATGTTGAGACTATTTAGATCTATCATATTCCCAGTTGCATCCTTCTCGGGAGTCCAGGGTTCGCAAAAACTCTAAATTATTTGGGGCCCACAAAATAGGTTCATCATTGACCACACCTACAAATACATCTAACAAAAATTTTACTCCAACCTGCCTGCCTGCCTGACATCAACCCTCCTTAGGATGACTTGTAGCTTACTCGCCACGTTCGTTAGTCTTCCCCAAATCCCTTAGTCGCCGTTTTCAATGCCATTGCTAAAAAACTAGTGGCCATCAGGAAAGATTCAGTATTCAATGATTTATTTTATATTTTGAAAAATCGGTAGGTATTAGACCTACTGAATCGAGTTTATTTTATGTCTAGCATGCTCTCTTTGCAGTGTGACGTAGTCTGTGACCTGTAGCTTTTTACAAAATCAAAATAAATTATTTCAAGACAATGCACGCAAAGCAATTTAATCTAGCCCCAAACTAAACAACTTGGCTTGTACTAGATATAGTAGGTAGTAGGTTATTTGTAAATACATACATAATCATAATTAAAAACACCCAGGACCAGAAACAAAGGTTTATGATCTGCATAAATACTTGTCTCCGGCGGGAATCAAACCCACAATCTGCACCGCAGGCGAGTGTTCAGTATAAGTGATATTACTTGCAACTTTCACTAAAAATCAGATCCTAAAACTGATATTGTTTTTCACAGACCTCAAAAAGGAGGAGGTTTCTCTTAACGTACCTAACACACACCATCTACACTTCTACACTAATATTGTAAAGTGGAAAGATTTGTATTTTTGTGTCAGTGTCGTATGTTTGTAATGAATAAACTCAAAAACTACTGGACCGATTTCAAAAAATCTTTCGACAAAAGAAAGCGACATTATCGAGGAGTAACATAAGTTACTTTTGATCCCGATATTCTAACGGAATCGGGACTTCTGCGGGACACAGCTTGTAATGTATAAAATAACTTACCACTTAACGCAGGTTTCCATAACACAGAGATTAAAATTAAAGCACTAAATAAACTAAAGTTACTTTTCCCCATTGTCGCGGGGTAAAAGTGTCACTAGAACTATGTCAGTCTGTGTGTCCTTAAGCTACAATACTACGGAGTTGCGCCGGCGGCTCTCACCACGCGAATGCAGCCCGGGTGGTGGCTCCACCCTCTTATATAGACAACGGTTATTAAACAACAAATTGGTAAACATTGAAGTAAATAAGTAATTTGTTAATATTTAGTTAATTTTAACTGCGTAATATTCAGCGATTTTGTAATTTTGCTGTAAACGAAATTGAAATCACCCTTGGATATCTATTTGCTTTCTCGCAAGTTGTGGTATGGCCATTACCCTTGCAGAACGTAGTTTTTAGACTAAAACTAGCTGACCTGGCAAACGTTGTTTTGCCTTATAAATTATAGATACCTGTAGCCGATTCGCAGACCTACTGAATACGCATATAAAATTTGGTAAAAATCGGTCGCGCCGTTTCGGAGGAGTACGGTAACTAACATTGTGACATGGAAATTTTATATATTAGAGATATTGCGTGTCAAGGCCTATATATTTAGGCAAAAGGAATTAGTCTTTATCTCTTTGAATAAGGACGAAATCAGACGAATCGATTGACGTTAGAATCATCAAAATCGGTCCATCTTTTTGGCCTCTAGAGCGCCACATAGGAACAGCCATACATAGGTACATACATAGACTGGATAAACACATAACCCTTCTTTATGTCCCGCAGTCGGGTAAAAGAATCTTCTCTGAAAACTCTCATGAAAATATCTCGTTTAACTCAGAAAATAATCGTTTATTTGTAGTTAATACTAGCAGCTCAACCCGGTTTCACCCCTGTAGGTCCGATCCCGCGGGAATATTGGGATAAAAAGTAGCCTATGTGTTAATTTAGGAGGGGTTATTCTACGAACGTAAGAACGAAAGAAAGAAAATGGATGACAGATTTTCTTTCTTTCGTAGAATTAGAGTACCACTCCAGATCTCCAGCTATCTGCATACTAAGTTTTATTGCAATCGGTTATGTAGTGTTTTTGCGTGATTGAAACCCAAACACCTTACAAAACAAACATCTGAACAATCGCATTTTTAATACTAGTGGGATGTGAGATGTTAAACACAGTGGTAGGTACCTTAATAGTTGCAGGAAACCCATATTTCTTTATTAAACCACTGGAATTAATACCTACTTACTAGACGATGTGAGCGGTGTTGGTCTAGTGGTAGATACCTCGACTATCATTCCGGAGGTCATGCGTTCGAATCCTGGCCGACCGCACACCAATGTCTTTTTCTTTAAGAAAAAGTTATGTGCGTTATTAACATCGCTCTTACGGTAAGGGAAAATCGTGATATAGCCAGACGTATTGACCTGTTCTTTCCTCTGGGCATGGCTGACTGGCCTGGGAGGGTATTATAGGTGCTGGGCAAGCCTACTCCACCTAACAATGTCCCGGGCACTACAGCGCCATAAATAGCATGGATTTAAAAGTTGCTTGCGCCGTATAAATCATCCAAAAAGTAGATTAAAAGGTCAATTATACTAGACGATAACGAAATATGTAGGTACTAAATAATTATACTAATTATAATTATATATAAAAATACCACTCGTAGGTATGGCATTTTTTAGTTCGTCGATTTTCGTAGACGATTCGTAGCTCGTAACCAACGTAGGTAGGTACCTAGTTTACGATAAGTTCTTATTTGAAAATACCTTGATCTTCGGAATTAAGAGCCCTATAGCCGCTCAACTCTAAATCCATGTCGGGTTCATCGAAAATTGTTGATTATTTCATGACGGAATGTTGTTGAACTTTTTTTTGTGTATGGATTGTAATCGACATGGCTTCCAACATTTTAGTGCAGTTTCCAGACAAATAAATATGTCGAAACGTATTGAAGCCTATCGACATTTTAGCCAAAACAGACTTATTTTTGTCTAAAATGTGGATAGGCTTTGTACCAATAGGAGGTTTTTGTCTTAAAACTACACCAAAATGTAGGAAACAATGTCACCTACAATCCAAACTCAAAAAAAAAGTTCTACAATATTCCGTCATGAAATAATTAACAATTTCGGATGAGATGACAGGGATTTTGAGTTTAGTGGCTATTAGGGCTCTAAAACTCTTTTTTTCGGTTTTAATCGCATTGCTTTTACTCGTTATGAGGTCTGAAAAACTTACCTACCTCGAAAAGTAGGGCGTTAAAGAATAAATAATAAAATAAAAGCAAAGATATTAAAACCAGAAAATGAGTTTTATTTCAATCCAAAACCACGGAAACAGAAGAAAGATCCACCTATGTAGGTAGGTACTTAAGTGATCTTTTCTAATGATCTGATAATAATAAGTAATTTTATCTCGCCCGGCTTTCTCTTAGAAACAAAACTATACCCAAGTTAGGTTAAGTATCAATTACTTAAATACCTAATGTAGCTTAACGAAGTAGGTACCTAAAGCTACTGACTACTGACATTACATTGTAAAACAATTGCATTAAAATCGTTACCTACTTGAAATGCCGGATGTAAGATATCGGTTACACGTGGCCCCTTTTGATAAATAACCAATTAAATTTGTAATTGCAATATTGGCAAATATAAAGGAACTCTCGGATTTTCTTATTTTGTTCAGTTTGATACTTACTTTGTGGTAACTGTGCTGTGCCCGTGGTTTCACTCGGGTTGATGTCGTGAGATTGTCAGGACTGTTTATCTAGGTATACCTACTTAATTTCTATTTGGAGGACAGTGTCCATAGGTACTAATTTTAAGGGGACAGTCTACCTACTCCTTTCTCCATACAAACTTTACAACCGTAGTCGACTGTTTCTTCCCTGGATGAAGATATTAGAAAAAATATGTTTATGCCATAAGTCCTATAACGTAGTCGACTGTTTCCTCCCTGAATATAGTTAGAGCAAATATGTTTATGCCATAAAAGCTATATCTTCCATGACCATGCCCTACGTTTAGATTTTTTAAATTTATTATTTTTTCTGATTTTTATTTCTATTCTAATTAGAAAATGAAAAAAAACCATAACGTAGGGGCATAGCCATGGCTGATATAGGTTTTATGGCATAAACATATTTGCTCTAATGTCTATATCCAGGGAGGAGACAGTCGACTACGTTTGTATGGAGAAAGAGTAGGTGTCTGTCCTGTCCTCTTAGGCTCTGTAGTCCGGGTCTAAAAGAATATGGCCCTCCTCAGTGCCCTCTGCCCGTCGTAAAAGGCGACCAAAAGGGGTTTCTTGGTGGGAGGCTTCGGTCGTGGCTTCTCTTCCCTCCCACCGGTCTCGTAGCGTAAGTCGTAGCGCCAGGCATACTCGTCCGTGTTTCGATACGTAGACCGGTTCAGCCTCTAAGAAAGACGGGTCGGATCTTGTTCCACTGCCGTCTTCCTTTTCCTAGTTGAGCGTGTTACATCATAGACCATATCATTACTTACCATCAAGTAAGATAGTGGTCAACGCTCATATCGTGCTTGACAAGAAAAGGAATAGTTTTACAGGATCGTTGAAAATCAGTTTACATACCTAAATAGAGAAAATATTTACGTACCTATAAATCATACCTATATATATCTATACTTTTATACTATACTAATATTATAAAGAGGAAAGATTTGTATTTGTGTGTGTGTGTGTGTTTGTTATGAATAAACTCAAAAACTACTGGACCGATTTCAAATTCTTTCACCATTAGAAAGCTACATTCACCCTGAGTAACATAGGCATCTTTTGATCCCGATATTCCCACGGGATCGGGACTTACGCGGGTGAAACTGCGGGACGCAGCTTGTACCTAAGAAAAATGAATGACAAATTCATTCGAATATTCAAAAATAGCCATTTCTCTCGATATACCACCTATGTTTGTTTCCAGGATTTGATTTTTATCAGCAACACTATCGATCGGTATAATAATATAGGATGTTTATTTTTTTGCAAAAAGACAAGGTTCGATTCCTGGCTAGGGTACCATGAATTTTTCAAAAATCTAAATATGCCAATGTAGTTTTTGTCAAAATCGGGGAAGCGACTCCTTTCAGCATTTTTCGCTGTCTCTTATAGTTTAGGATATCCCCCTGAAGGCCCATTTAAATGGTTCACCTGTATATACTTATAGCAGCGTCCCGCGGTTTCACCCGCGTAAGTCCCGATCCCGTGGGAATATCGGGATTAAAAGTAGCCTATAGCCTTCCTCAATAAATGGACTATCCAACACTGAAATATTTTTTCAAATCGGACCAGCGGTTCCAGAGATTAGCGCGTTCAAACAAACAAACAAACAAACTCTTCCGCTTTATAATAGTCATAGATCATGGCGAGGCGTCGCCATGACCTGTATCGCCACGATTTTTTTTAGGTTTACCTGCGCCTATAAATGTTTCACATCAAAAGCATTTCGTAACCTTACACTATGCCGTTTACAGACATAGATGCTGTCTGTCAGTGCAATAAGTTATATCATGAGTAAAGACATTATCTCAAGCAAGCATCACTTGAGAGCATGCACCAAGTCAAACTTACCTACCGCTAATTAACATTATTATTATAAAGTAAATTGTAAAGTATAGGTTTGGTCAGGATCGTTGGCCGGGGTTATCACCCCGATAAAGAGGGTCAACTCCAACCACTGTCACTGGCAAGTAGCCATTCCTTATTTGCACTAAGAGTGATAAGAGGCCAGCTTGTATGGGCCTTGGGGACCCTGAGTTGCTCGCTTTGTTTTGAAGCGTGGACACGTTTTTCTTGATTATTTCTTTATTTGGTCATCCTTTTGTTACCTACAAAATAAGAACTTAAATAACATTATTTTATTATGCATAGCATTCAAAACCACTAAAGTTTGTAGAACGCTAGTACTGTGATCTGCGAAGATGTTACAAATTAAGAAATAAATACATAGAATGCCATACTCGTGTACTCATATTACTAATTTACTGATTGTAACAGTAGATGCATCCTGTGCTATTTTACCTGCGCAAATTCCCCATCCCATGTTTTTTTTTTTAAACTTTGAAATATTGAAAAACACAACGCTAGGCGGGCCTCGAATCTACATGTCTCAAATTTCATGATCCTTAATCTACGTGAGTCGATGATTCACGCTGTAAAATTTCCAGATGCATTTTATCTACCACTTTTACAATATGCCTGCCTAATAAGCATACCTGATACAGGTAGGCGCTATAGCAAGTATAAGTATACTATACAAACTCAGTTTTTCGAAATATTTGGTAGGTACCTAAATCATTTTATAACTTACAGCTTTCTCGTAAATTGAGATTTAATACAAAACACACCCAATCATATTGTAAAGGGAATAAGTGCATCTTCTTCTATATCTATAAAATGCTTTGTCCTGACTTTGACCGACTGACTGATGGACCAACTAACGCACAGCCTTAACCGCTGTCAGCAGGGAGCTGAAATTAGAAAATATGTTCTTTAAATTTTCTTCTTCTATACCTATCTATAAAAGACTTTGTCCTGACTTACAGATGGATCCAATGCAAAGCCTAAGCCCCTGATGAGAATTTGCATTCTTTATTATGATGTAGGCATCCTATAAGAAAGGGAATCGCATCCCATCCTAGAGAAAGGGCATCCCTTTCTTATCGGAAAGGACAGAGACTTATGCGGGTAAAACCGAGAACCACAGCTAGTTTTGCCTACTTCTCTTTTGCCAAGTTTCAAGATTGAGAGATGGGATCAATGACACCTCGGCGATAACACCTCGATACTCCGAACCTCTGATAAAACAATATAACGTATACTAAAGACGTGGAAAAAATAGCAAGTGAACGCCATTGAACTCTGTTTTATAATAATTTAGTGTAATTCATAAATACTTAGATAATGTGGACGTTGGGTGGCTGTTATAAGTCAATGATAGAGCCAAGGCAGGCTATTTTGTATTTAGCGAACAATTATTGCTTTGAACCTGGGGCTCTCTTCTGTCTATTGATTTGTAGTTTAATAGTCCCACTTCCCAGAAAAACTTATTTTTTCCACTAACGGTTGTACATGTACCTACACCTACTATTTCATATTTTATTACTCCGAGCCGACTGGACTGAGAATCTGAGCCGACTGGTCCATTGAACTGGACAGGTCTCTATAAGAGACAAGAAAAAAAAAGATCGCCTGATAGTGATCTATTTCAAACTCTTCTCTGACGGACGAGACGAGCCAGTTGGAAACGTCAAACTGTTCGGGAAATTACTCACACACCTTTAAAAAAGGATTATAATTCAAACGTCTCGGTCGTTGTTAAAATACCCACCATCTATATCGGAGCATTCTATTAAAAATAGATTTAGATGTTTACTTTACATAAGATTAATCTGTTGACTCAAATTATGTTAATAATTAATAATTTTTAATTTTTATTTAGAAATAATGCTTAGATTAAGTTACTATAATATTGTATGTCCGGGATGGACAAACTGTTGATACTTATAACACATTTCCATGTCACCAGTACATGTACCATGTACACAGTTATTCAATAAATATTCTTGATTCTTGATTCTATAACGGAAGTTCCCGTGTGGCGTACTTAAGAGCCCATAGCCGCTAAACTCAAAATCCATGTCGGGTTCATCGAAAATTGTTGATTATTTCATGACGGAATGTTGTTGTACTTTTTTTTGTGTATGGATTGTAATCGACATTGTTTCCGAGATTTTAGTGCAGTTTCCAGACAAATATGTCGAATCGTATTGGAGCCAATACAGACATTTTTTTTCTAAAATTTGATAAGGCTTTGCACCAATAGGAGGTTTTTGTCTTAAAACTACACCAAAATGTAGGAAATAATGTCGCTACAATCCGTACACAAAAAAACAAGTTCTAAGAAATTCCGTCATGAAATATCTTAGATGATTCGATGACCCCGACAGGGATTTTGAGTTTAGCGGCTATAGGGTTCTTAATCGTTGCCGCACTCGTCCGGCAAGCAAGGGTCGCGGGGTCGAATCCCGTCACGGGAGGATTTGTGATTATGCATTTTCTCCTTGTAAAATATTTCTAACAGTTGTTGTTAGTTTCGCAAGAAATTACTAATAGGCTTTCGCAAAATTACCAGAAATACAGGGTTGTTAAATATTAGTTTTTTTTCCATTAAACATAACCTCTAAAAAGATCATATTTCCAAAAGTGGTAGAACAAAAAAATATTGTCTAGACGTTTAGAACAGTTTCCTAGAAAAAATCCTAGAACCCTGTATAATTTGTGAAAAAAAATTCCTCCAAGTAGCAGAATAAGGCAGGCCTGCACCGAACTGGGTTAAAAATTTAACTAACAGTGGCAAAATTGTCTCCAAACCAAAGCTTAAAAACTAGGTCTAACTTGGAGCAAGTGGGCTTAAATAAAAAAAACAATTTTTAGGTATAAAAATAAATTGATTTAAACACTAGATTGTCATTGAACTTTTCAGATAAGAATAAAAGTTCATTGAATAAAAACAAAGAGAGTTTAAATTAGCTTCGATGACGATTTCCAATTTATCTGTAAAGAAAGTAAACATAACTTTATTTCATACTCTGTGGTGTGAACAACTTGAGGACTAAGTTCCGGTTTAGATAACCCGGAGTTTGCTAACACGTCGTTAACTTATAAGTATTTTTTTTATTTAATCTATTCTAATATTATAAAGAGGTAACGTTGGTAACATGTATGTATGTATATTGGGGGTAATCTCCGAAACTACTGGACCGCTTTCAAAAATTCTTTCACCATTAGAAAGCTACATTCACCCTGAGTAATATAGGCTACTTTGATCCCGATATTCCCACGGGATCGGGACTTACGCGGGTGAAACCGCGGGAATCTGCTAGTTGAATATAAAAGTAATTGTTTTTTAATTTGCTCTCGGTAAGTTTACCACAAATATTTTAAATTCTCGAAGTCAATCAAATAAACCGCCCTTGATCGTATCCGACGCAAAGGATGCTGACTGGCAGCATTGTCTCTCAAATAAAAACTCTCTCGTTCTCTTTAAAGTTGATAAAACTCGGGATAAAATTTTATTATACTGCAAATTTCAAGATTTTGCCTACAAAAATATTTTCTTTCCTACTAACAAAAGATTCCCTTCAAAATCTAAAGCGGCTTTAAATCCTTACTTATATTATTATCAAAGGTTCGCCATAAACCAGGCGATGATTTATCGGGCGATAATTTAATCAGTCACAAGTCTGCGGCATTCCCTAACGTCCGTGAACATTGCATTATTATGTAGAAAGTCAAGCCTCGACCTTTGCACCCGGGTTCACTCGCGTATCACAGATCAAATAAACAACACAAGGATGTTTTTATCTATTAGTAATGGTTAGAGACCTAATTAATTTGTTAGAACTCATTATTTGTACCTAATACATTATTAAATTAGGTACGTACCGTCGGTGACAAAAATGCATTACCACTGCAGAATTCAATTCAAATAATTTACCTATATATATCTAAGTTTATTTATACTATCTATTTCCATACTTCTATATCTATCTATAAGTACTAATATTATAAAAAGGAATGATTTGTATTTGTGTGTGTGTGTGGGTTGGTACGTTTGTTCTGAATAAACTCAAAAAATACTCAACCGATTTCAAAAACTCTTTCACCATTAGAAAGTTCCATTCACCATTCACCCCGAGTGACATGGCTACTTTTGATCCTGATATTCCCACGGGATCGAGACTTACGCGTGTGAAACCGCGGCACGCAGCTAGTTGCAAATAAAGATGTAAGTAGGTAATAGATCTTAAAATGAGAGACACTCTCTCTAATATTTCATGTAAAGGTCGAACCTTTACATGAAATATTAGGTTGATTAAATACTAATTTACAAAATAATCAAAACAAAAATGAATTGAATTTAATATTGAATTTTATAATTCTGTTTTGATACATAAAATATTATAATTAAAATTATTACAATGTTTTGTGTTAGAACTTCATTTACTTCTTAAAAAAAAATAAGTTTCAGTCAAACTGAAAATAAAAGTATAAAATCGACTGTTTGAATTCCGACTGTGTATTGCGAAATCTTTATAATTTGATTTTTCAGTCAACAAAAGTCAATTTGTTGTCATTATGAACGAAATAAAGCCTCAACTGTATTAGTCAAAGAGACAGTGACAAACGTTACATAAACTTAGTCATCGTTTATAAGTAGGGGAAGGTAAGGGGGATCGCTTAAAACCATTAACACTTCTAAAAAATAAACTTTTTAAATTCACACGGTTTGTTATCATATTTATATTTTCCCGGGTCTTTATCACGTATTATTATTTATTTTCTTACCTCGACGTTTCAACCATGTTACAATGGTCTTGGTCGCGAGGGGACTACGCGATAAAGACCCGGGAAAATGGAAATATGATTAACACTTCTAACTACACTACTATAACTATACTAACTCCTTCACTTGTCTGTCAATCATGTGACTCTGATAGACAGAGAGGGCTGTCTCTCCTCTGTTGCTCACGCTCCAACTGCTTTTCTGCTGGTATCTGAAAATAAAAACAAAATTAAGCATTAGTAAAGTTCTAAAACAGATTCAGCAAGGGACCGAGTTGGTCTAGTGCTAGATACCTTGACATTCATTTTGACGGTCGTTGGCACGAATAACAGCTGACCGCGCATTTTTTCTCCAAAAAATATGCATCTCGGTGAAGAAAAACATAATGAGAAAGCGAGATTCGAAGGCATAGGATATTTGTTCATCTGGGCCAAACCACCTTAAATAATTGTGTTGTATTTTTTGTTATGGCACCTACAGAAATACATATTCTGTGAAAATTTCAACTTTCTGGCTATCACGGTTTATGAGATTCAGCCTAGTGTCAAACAGACGGAGAGTAGAGTCTTGAGTAAAAGAGTCCCGTTTTTACCCATTTTATACGGAACCCTAAAAAAGTAATCCAGAAATGCGCTTACAATAATTCGGCGAATGATTCGACAAGTCTCTATACCGCATATATTATTAGATAACATTATAAAAATTAATGTTTGCAGGAATAAATCAGGCCACTAGATTTATTACAAATGGCAACATTTATGATTTTTCTTTATCGACGCTGTCGAAGTATACATCAACCAAGTTATCTATGAATGTGGTGGTAGCGCTAGTGTACTACGAAAGTACGAATTTCGCTAATCCAATGTGTAGTTCTGATTTAATCCGTCTGAATAGATAAGTCGGTGGTTTTGTAATAATGTAGATTTCTGATAGGAGTGTTTGAAGACAACGTTGATGGCTTGATCGGGTTTGTATACAATACTGAAGGTTGCGTGTTCGATTCCTATTTGACAAAATATACCTAAAACAACAGGTTAATTAAGCGATTCAGTTTTCGATATAATAATTTGTTGATAGTTTGAGCGTCGCAAAAATGATTATTAACGACATCATGACTAGGACACTTATCATCACATTTTTAACCGACTTCAAAAAAAAGGAGGAGGTTCTCAATTCGACCGCATATAATTATTTTTTAAAACAAAACAACTGTCGTGACCATAAATGACATTCATTAATTCAAAAGGAAACGGCAAAGCAAATTGTGTTGACCCAACATACATGTTTTATTTACTGATTTAGTTACTATCAGCGTCCCGCTTTACCCGCGTAAGCCCCGCTCCCGTGGGAATTTCGAAAAATGTTTTCTTTGTGGATATCTATAAGTAGGTAGGTACATGAGAATGAGAAAGAACTCACTCTTCAAATTTCATGTCCCTAACTGTCGACGTTCCTCCGCAAGGTTTCCGACGAGTTCCGGCAATATCGGCGAGAAGGACACCGTGGGTTTTTAGTGGGTATACCCTGGTCAACTACCATCTTCGGCCAGGGGGACCCCCACTCACTGGGCCGCTCTCCCCCGAGAGCGGCCTAATGGTCTTAATAAGATTTTCCCACGTAAAAAAAAAAGGTAGGTATCCACGTTGTAGGTAAAGGACCATAATACGAGCACATGATATATTTCTTAGTTGAGGAGCTCATTGGTCTAGCTGAACCGGCCGATCTTGAATGGTCCTGCGGGTTAAGCAGCGCTTGGCGCGGTTATTACTTGGATGGGTGATCGATAATTTTGAAGTTTCACTGGAAAAAAACAGCTGTTTTTTATTAAATAAGGGCGATTCATATTAAGATTTAAGGACACCTTAAGGTCAATGAACTCAAACTTTAAAAAACAGCTGATTTTCACGTAAACTTTAAATCCAAAATTTTATTTTCATTAACTATCTCAAATTTCCAAAAGTTATTGAACAATAATTGTTCGACTAGACCTCTAGAACAAACCCCATTCGGCTTAATACCCCCTCCTCTGAACACCCGGTGTAATATATTCAAATGCAACTGCACTTATGCCTACGACTCTACCTACACAGTATCATTTAAAATGGGCAGAGAAACAATATTTTACTATAACGTTTTATTGTCTGTGGAACGGCATAATTTTTGATAAACTACCGACGCGATGTGCTTCGTATCATGGTGTGCTAGCACTTACACGCGACTTTAGGCGCGAAGTGAAACTATACCCTATTGAAATTAAAGACATTTTTCGGTTTTAATCGCGTGGTGTTTATTACTTTTAGCATTGTTTCAACGCTCGACGTTTCAGGAGTCAATCCTGAAGAAGGGACCTGTAAAGGTCTCGAAACGTTGAGCGTTAAATCAATGCTAAAAGTAATAAACATCACGCGATTAAAACCAAAAAATGTCTTTAATTTCAATAGGGTATAGTTTCACTACGCGCCTAAAGTCGCGTGTAAGTGCTAGCACACCATGATACGAAGCACATCGCGTCGGTAGTTTATCAAAAATTATGCCGTTCCACAGACAGTCCAAAAGTTAAGTACCTACTATACCCTATTTCAGAAACTTAGATGAAAAATGTAATTGAAAGTGGGTCACTTTAGTTACTTTCTCCTTTTAAATTGACAGTTCTTTGTTTACATTTTTGGTCTAAGTTTCTGTATCTACTATATAAAAATAAGTCGGGTTTTCCTTCCTGACGCTATAACTCCAGAACGCACGAACCGATTTCCACGGTTTTGCATTCGTTGGAAAGGTCTCGGGCTCCGTGAGGTTTATAGCAAAGAAAATTCAGGAAAAAATTAATTATCTATAATTTATAAGGCAAAACAACGTTTGCCGGGTCAGCTAGTAGAGTATAGTATGCTTTTGCAGTCAAAATTTGTTGGCATCGAAAAAAAATTGTCCTATGGGTTTGTATGATATTTTGGTTACATCTCGCGCGTAAAGGAATAATTTGCGCGTAAGATTTTTGACAATTTACAGGCTTATAGTGCGTACTTCATCTTTAAATTCCTGTGCGGCAGCAAAACAAATATATGTTGCCATAATACCTTATATGAATGAATGAATAAATTCTTTATTTTACACACCAAATAAATTACATCACAAAGAAAACATACACTACTTAAAACTAGGTGGCACAATGGGTAGACTGTCCCCTTAATGAACCGATTGCGATGAAACTTGTTACAGTGTAGGTACTTTTATCCTGATACTCCCACGAAATTAAGACTTATACGGGTGAAAAACCGGTCTAAAAACTTTCAAATAAATGTACAGACTTTCACATTCATGTTACTAGTAAGTAGGTGTGTTAATATTTTGGTTGAAAAGGGTTTGTAGTACTGTTGCCAATGTTGCCATATGCAATTGGGGTAATAAATGTTTGTAAGGGTATGTTTACGATGCATAAGGGTTCATTTGATTTAAAACGTACTTGAAATCAGGCCTCCCGCGATTCAGGTCATTATCCTTACCAATGTCGATGTACCTATCTTAGTATATAAGTTTTATGCTATTGAATAGCTTTTATCGCGGGCTTTGAGCTTTGAATGAAGAAATTTCGTAACGAAAAACCTAACATGGCTAACTCCGCCTACCATGGCAACTTGGGTCAAAATAAAAAAAAATATTATAATTGCATAAGTTGATAATAAATGATAATAATATGCCATAGCTTTTCCGCGACAATCCCCGAGTGCACGTTTTTTGCAAATAAACTTTTTATTATTGTCTGTTATACGTGCGTGGAGCCGAAGCCAACACGTAGAGGCCCGTTTCAATAACAATTTTACTCGCAAACTATGAAGTGGACACCAAGACGGGGCGGGGCGGCCTTACCTGTCTGCATTATTTTAATTTTATTTGATGAACTGGAGAGTGTGTAAATATAGCACGACGTTACACACAGCGCAATCTAGCCCCAAACTAAGCACTAGGCTTGTACGATGGGTACTATGGACAACGGATTTACTACATATTATAATTTTTTTTGTAAATACATACATATAATACATAGAAACACCCAGACCGGAAACAAATATTTATTTTTAAGCATAAATACTTGCACCCCGCGGGAATCGAATCCGCAACCTCCTGCACTGCAGTCGGGCCTTACCCTGAAGCGCCACTGAGGTCGTCATGTACGTGTACGTCGCTTTATATGGAAAGATTTTTACTTCTTCTTTTCGTATAGTGTTTAGTGTTGGTGTTTTCAGGTCGCTCTAAGGCCTCTAACTTGACCTAACAACTGCTATCAGAGATAACGACCGGGACCAATTGCTTTGTCTTCCGAAGCTCGAGAAAATGATTTTTGCCACACAAATTATCTGTCACCCATCCAAGTAATGACCGTGCCAAGTGCTGCTTAACCCGAACGACCATCCAAGATCGGCACGTGCAGGCTAATGAGCTCCTCAATTTTTTTACTACGGACAGTTGATTTGACACGGATACCTTAATTCTTAAACCTTTAATTCTTCTCGCTCGGGTGCGGGTAAACTACTTGGCCCCTAGGCCCCTTGGCAGTAAAATTATTTCGTAGAGTGTGAATTGTGTATCAAACATAGTCTAACGAACATATTCACAAAATTTCGCGTTTGTAACAATCCTACGACTTTATTATTCTTATTTAAAATAAAATAACCACTTGAAAACATTACAAAACGCAAAATTATGTGAGTTTTAAGCGCTCGTCGGTAGTAAATCCCGGCTCCCCCCCGCACCCGCCCCGCGCCCGGTTCCCGCTGGCGCGCGCCCAAATGTACCCGGTTGCATAACGTACCTACTCAACTTGCCTACACTCCACGGCCGCGGCCCGCGACATCTATACGATACAGTAACATAAAGAGAGGTTCAAAATAATGGGGGTTTGGCTTCGTAATTGTTGTTTTGTGTGGAAAAAATTTGAATATCATAATAGCGAAATATGACTCTGAAAATAGTAACATTTTGAAGATCAGTATTTCGCAAACGGAACCCTTAAATGTAAAATGGTTTTAGAAGACCCACAATAATTTTTAAAAAGCTTTCTAACTCGAGGCTGACCGAGTTTTTTAAGCATAACTTTTAGTCTGCTTTCTACCATATTAGTCCCAACTTGGTACTAATGAGGTAAGTTCCCAGGCCCGATTGATCCCCTAAAAACGGGCTGAGCTCGGACGGGCCCAGGCCGAATCGCGGCTGACCGACTTTTTTTAGCATAACTTTTACTACTCTTTCCACCATATTAGTCCCAACTTGGTACTAATGAGGTAAGTTCCCAGACCCGATTGCTCCCCTAAAAACGGGCTGAGCTCGGACGGGCCCAGGCCGAATCGCGGCTGACCGAGTTTTTTAGGCATAACTTTTACTACTCTTTCCACCATATAAGTCTCCAGTTGGTACTAATAATACTATCAGGTTTAGGCTGTGCGTTGTTCCACCAGTCATAGAGTCAGACAGGCCCAAGCATTTTATAGATAGGTCACACTACACACACACACTACACACATCACTACACACACACACACACACACGATCTACACTTCTATACTAATATTATAAAGAGGTAAGGTTGGTAACATGTATGCATGTATGTATTTACCGGGTAATCTCTGAAACCACTGAACCGATTCCAAAAATTGGTCAATTATTTAATTTCAGACTACGATCTGACGTTTTGGTTCTTTCTATTTGGCGTTTTTTCTTTAGGAAGATGTGTCAAATCATAGTCTACAAACTAAAAAACAAATTATAGTCTAAATACCTACAATTAGAAACGAATTATAGTGAAGACATCTTCAAAATCTTTGTGTGGTTGAGGACAAAACTACTCTTTTTCGCACAAAATATTCAACCGATTCCTATAAAAAATGGGTTTAACGTGGGTTAATAATAGCTAAAGCCTAGGTTTCAATTAAAGCATGTAGCTTGGAATTCTATCTAATCCTACTAATATTATAACTGCAAAAACTACTGAACCGATTGCTATGAAACTCGGTAACAGATAGTCGGAGATCTGGCTTAACACATAAGCTACTTTTTATCCTGATATTCCGGACTTACTCCGATGAAACCGCAGGGCGCAGCTATTAGGTAGGTAATAAATAAAAGAAACTCACATCGCCTTGAGTCTTCGGCGAAGTCCGTTCTGACTCCAAGTTTCGTTTTAAAAGTTTCTTCATCAACCTGAAATATTTCAAATAAAAATTAAAGTTGGTTAGACAAATTCTTTACACTATAAAACAATATAGGTACCATAGCTACACCCTAGCTTTGAGACCTCATTGGCCTGGACCTGACGATCGTGCGGGTTAAGCAACGTTTGTAGTGGTCATTACTTGGTTGGGTGACTTATAATATGCGTGGAAAAAACACTTTCTTGAGCCCCTCCGTGCTTCGGAAGGCACGTTAAGCAGTTGGTCCCGGTTGTTATCTCTGATAGCAGTCGTTAGGTCAAGTTAAAGGCCATAGGGCGACCTGAAAACTCTAACACTAGGTGAGCCACACCACTATACGAAAAAGAAAAAAGAAGTGCAATTTTCATACACATAGACCATAGAACTGGACTGGTTTCTATTAGAGACTAGAAGGAGAAAGGTCATTTCTGATAGTGATCCATTTCAAACTCGTCTCTGACGGACGAGACGAGCCAGTTTTAAAGTCAAACTGTTCGGGAAATTACTCACACACCTAAACAAGATGTATCAAAATTCGAACGTCGTCGTTGTTAGAATAATCACCATCTAGGTAATCTGAGACAGTCTAAGACCTAAACTTTCTTTAGATACCAAGTCTTCTTATAGAAAAATGCATTAGTCTGCGGCCGGACCTGGAGGGTTACTTCGGTTCGTTTCGATACGACAACGATACTGTCACCCTACTATCAGAATGTGACAGTAGAATCATCGTATGACAGTATCGATGTCGTATCGAAACGAATCGCAGGAACCCATGACCTTGGGAATGACAGTTAAATACCATTACACAACCATACTCAAACAGTAGTAGAAAATACTTACATTTCATGCCATCTTCCATTTTGCTCATAGAGGTTCAATCTGTAACCAGTCTTGTTAAAAATTAAAAATAAGTAAAATAAAATCTTATTAGATGTTGACCAACACATAATCCGTGCGGTGGTGCTAAATAATCAATCGTTTGGTCAACGCCTTCGGCCGTGGCTTGAGATCGCCCATTATCCTGTATCAAGTCGCCATTTTGGATACGTAAGCCACTCCAGCTACTAAAGCTATATGCGTACTGATAAGTCGCAGCATTACGACTTTTTGACTATCGCCTATTTCTGTGTTTATGTCAAAGAAATCCCCGACGCTACGGCGACGCGCTTTCGCTGCGACTGATCAGCGTACCTAGAGCCTAAGGAAAACAGTTCTGAACCACCGTCTTACGTGGTCTTACTACAATTGCGATCAACAAGTTACGAGTGAGTAAGTTAGTAATATCTTCAAGGTGGTTACATCTTAGACCCTATCGTCACTTAGGTACCATCGGGTGAGGTAGTGGCACGGCAGTTGTCACATCTAAAATCCGTTAAAATCAAATAAGTTTACCTATAAACAAAAACAGATTTATATTGGTAAAATCATTATAAGTAGGTAATCTAGGTAGGTGATGAGATGGATCATTCATTTAATTTTAAACTAAACTAAAAGATGAGATACACGATGCCAGTAAAATGGGACAGTAGCCTACATTTACCGGCTACCGGCATATACTATATACGTTAGGCTAAAGTGAGCATTTTACACTATCCTGCATTAACTCTTGTAGGCGTAGGATAGTGTTTGTAGGAAAATTGTTGAAGAGGGATAGAGATCTGCAGAGACTTGAAGAGAAAGCGAGACGAAAAGACTAGAAAAAACACGGCGCCTGCGGTACAAATGCAGAGACGTAATTTCAAGCCTTGCCGCGAGTGTATTTTTGAAGATAATTTATAAAAAAATCATGTACCTACACTGAAATGAATAAAACTATACAAGTACGCTGGAATTGCTATACCATACAAAATGACATTAGATCTTTGTGCCGATTTGATTTGCGCCATGTTGTAGTTCGGGTAATAGTTCCGAAGACGGTCACCATCACTTTCAATAGAAAACGCGCAACAACAGCGCAACATGGCGCAGATCAAATAGGCACAAAATTTAGTGCGATACCTCCTGTGCATATAATTCAGGTCAGTGTACGTACATGTAGGATAATCGCGTCTCGCTCACTTTCGCGTAAAAGAGATGCACATTCGACTATTTGCTTCCACGTGGAAGACATGTAACTTTAGTGTGCCAGTTACTGGCATGTGTATTTCCGACTTAAATAAAATATTCATATCACAAATTAAAATTCAATCATACATTTTTTTTAAATTAATTGTTGATAAGTTAACATTCAATAATGAATAATGAATTGGATATTTGTAATTTTCATTTTGATTTATCAGAACTTTGAGGAGATCTATCTATATGAGAGAATATTGTTTCAGAAAAGAAAAGTGAACAACAGTGAGATTTTGATGCAAGTTTTTGTGACTTCTTCTTACTTCTTTATTTTTTTAGAGTTCCGTACCCAAAGGGTAAAAACAGGACCCTATTACTAAGACTCCGCTGCCTGTCTGTCTGTCCGTCAGTCACCAGGCTGTAGGTATCTCAAGAACCATGGTAGCAAGACAGACAGTTAAAATATTCACAGATGTAATTCTGTGGCCGCTATAACAACAAATACTAAAACATATTTCACTAAAAAACGTGATTTTTCACTATTAAACGTAACGTAAGCGCGATTTATTTTAACTACTGGTGTCATCTAGTGATAAACTGGCGTCAGTGGTAAAAAAACCAATATGCAAACGTGGGTCGTCGTTGTGTACACGGATTTCCCCTAGTCCAGTGTTTATTTTAGGGTTCCGTACCCAATTGTAATAATAGTACTACGAAACCCTTCGTGCGCGAGTCCGACTCGCACTTGGCCGGTTATAAGTAAAATATCTGTTTATCTCTATCTATAATATAGTAAATTACTTACAAATACATCAGCCAATATATTTCATAAGCAATTGACTAATACGTATTTACCAACCTAAAATATTAAAAAAACCGGCCAAGTGCGAGTCTGACTCACGCAGGAAGGGTTCTGTACCATTATTAAAAAAAACACGTTTGTCTACCTTAAATATTTGCTTGTTTTGTTTTTAGTAAGTATTTGTTGTTATAGCGGCAACAGAAAAACATCATCTGTGAAATTTTCCACTGTCTAGCTATCATGAATCAAGAGATAGGAAAGGAGTCTCAGTATAAGGTCCCGTTTTTACCCTCTGTCTACGGAACCCTAAAAAACAGCATTACCTAATTCAAAACTGAAACTCCACATAGATACCTACTCAGAAATCTAGACTAAAATTAGTGTTTCTTTATTTCTGGTAATAATCGTTAGCGAAATATGATCCTAGACTAGACTGTCTGGTGGGATGACGTCATCTAATATAATAAAGTCAAGATCGCGTCTGATAACTTGCCCGTTGTCTGTCTGTCATTAATATTGATGTCTACGCCCATAGTAACGTGTTACGTTTTAACGTTACGTCTTTTCGTCGTACAAACTTTACAAACGTAGTCGACTGTTTCCTCCCTGGATAATGACATGAGGGAAAATATGTTTATGCCGTAAAATCTAAATCAGCCTCATGGCTAAAAAAAAACACAATGTAGGTTACTCAAGATGAATGTAGCTTTCTAATGGTGAAAGAATTTTTGAAATCGGTCCACAAGTTTTTGAGTTTGTTCATTACAAACATACGACACGCATACACACAAAAATACAAATGTTTCCGCTTTATAATATTAGTACTATGTAGATAGACGAAGATCCTAAACCATCGCTGTCTAGATCTGATTCCATCCAACACGCACGACGCGACAAAGTAACATTTCAAATAAACCCTCGGATTTATACGTATCAAGTCACGCTTGCAAAGTGAACAAAATCAGAGACGAAGCAATTTGATCGCGGGACCCGTAATGTGGTGTAATAAAGTACGGATTCCCCGCGTAAATTGGCCACGAACATCCCACCGGTAAATTATGTAGATTCACAGTCGTTACTCTGCGGGGATTTCGTGAGCTAGTTCTCTTATAGGGCGTCTGGATACCTAGTTACCAGTACCTACAGGTTTTTGAAGTTCGGACTGGATTTTTTATGATTGAATTAGGTATGGTTCTTTTTGAGTAGGTATTCTATTTGTATTATCTATACTTTATGTACTAATATTACAAGTGCGAAAGTAACTCTATCTGTCTGTAACGCTTTCACACCTAAACCGCTGAACCGATTTTGATGAATTTTGGTATAGAGATAGATGGGACCTTGGAGAGGACATAGGCTTTTTTTGATTCTAGATCAACACTTTTAGGATAAATGAAAGGGAATTGATTGTGAAACTTTTTGATCTAAATTTCATCAGATTTAATTCTAGGTTCTTCTTCTTCTTCTTTAATTTTGATGTCGGTTGGAAAATTCAGTTATAATTAAATTAAAAATAGAGATTTTTCTTAAGTTTTCGTGTTTCTGATTTAAATATAACCTCTTGCTCTTGCGTTTTTACAGACCTCGAAACGTCGGGCGTGGAAAAATGCTTTTAACAAAAGCAAATATTAAAACCGAAAAAATGAGTTTTACAGATGATAAATTAATTATTCTATGTATCCGGTATCTGGTGACCAGAACACAAGCCTAATTGCTTATAATTTGGAGCTAGATGGCGCTGTGTTATTACCTATATCAGATATGAAGTATGTAGTTGATTAATCGAACTATTAGCAGCCACTAATCGTCCGTTAACCAACTCAGCTATGGGGTTATCTACCGACATTCAGTATGATTATAATATCTTTAGTTTAATTTGTGATATGAATTATAATTTGGTCTAGAGGTCTCAACTTGAGACTAGATTTATAGTCTCCATTATTGAAAATTGAAAGTTGCTTAATCAATTTTACAAAGACACTTTCAAACAAGATCGAGTCGAGTTTCAAGTCTGCTTGAGTCACCTTCAACTTTATAATACGATCATGTAATTCTGTTGCTAACAATTCTGTATTTTGAGCTTAACAAATTGCCATTGCAATTGAAACTGGCAACTGTAACTGTCCAATTGCACCGAGTATTAATCCTACAGAGAAACAGCTTCATACAAGCCCGCGGCATAGGTACTTTACTACATGCGCAGCTATGTGTGAGTGACCTCTCTCACCGACAGTGTGCCGACGGGTTCACGTACGTGAGCCGAGTAGGCTCTTCGGGAGGCCTCGGCAAACCCGAGCGGAAAGCGGTGAGAAGTCACGCACACATAGCTGCGCATGTAGTGGAGTACCTACCGCCGCGGACTTGTATGAAGCTGTTGCTCTTAAGGATTAATATTCGGTGCTAATTGTATATCCGTAATCGCAAAAATGACATGAAAACAAAAATTTCATTACTTTTAATTGAAATTTGTCAACAACAGTGTTACATAATCAGCTGGCAGGCTTATGTCTTAAGAAGTGGTAGAAAAACAGTGTAGTTCAATATGAGCCACCATGTTTAACCTCTTCGAGCAACCCCTGTAACTACTGATCTACAATATATGTTATAGCGTCCCCACTAGGCCGTCAACGCTTTTGACTTGCAGACGGGTCCGCTTTACCATCAAGCCACTCCCAGGAGCAACCGTCCGGGATCAGTTATAGACAGATTGTGTCCCCAAACGCTAGAGTGTTCGGTGCTAACCTCTATGAGCAATGGCGATGACTTCTCTCATCGCGTGTTCGTTGTCTTCTACGTGTGTGGGCCTGGGGTGGGGGTCCGCCGCACGTGCCAGGATCTGCCTGACAACGTCGCGCGGCGGCGCGCCCAGCGGCGTCGGCCGAGACGTCAGCCCCAGCTGGAACAACCGACGTATCACATTAGAGAAGTTGTAACGATAGCCTGAAGGGGGGTTGAGGACAGCGTCTACTAGATGGCGTTACTAGTACCTATAAAGTCCTGAGTCGCATATACAACATTTTGTATGTGCGATTCAGAGATAAGCTCTTAAACAACTCCCGATAAGACATCGGGTCGCGGCTTCCTGGCCTAAACCACCTTCCCGATAAAAAACCTTCCCTTTATTACACACACTACCTAGTACCTACAAAAAGACTGTCAGATCAGAAGGTTTAAAAATACAAGATAATTTAATCCCCAGTTTATTAACCTTACGGGATTTTTAACTAACTCCGCTGATCTACAAGCGCCGCTTGTCCTCTGCGTTAACTCTACGCGACCTCCTAACGAGCTGTTCTGACAGATCTGACAATACGTCCAAGAGAAAATGGTATGATCAAGGACAGGGAGAATTTGTCAGAGACTTGTCAGGCTTCGCAAAGCTTCGGAGAGTTGCGAGCTTCAAATATGTTTTGCTGCACATAATTACTGTAAACAGATGTGTTTACAGTAATTATGATATTATTAATTATAATTATTATTTACTGTAGCTGACGATGGAACACACCAGAGAGAATATCTAGTAAGTTGCCTTGACTAGTATCTGACCACGGAGAGGTATGTTACTGCAGCTCCGCCAGCTTTGGGTACCAGCATCCTACCAGACCTGTAGGCATAGACTCTTACCTTGGCGAGTATCTGTGACTTGATGCGCTCGAGCCGCAGTGGGTCGGGGTGCGGTCGCGCGGCGGTCGCCAGCTATAGGCACCTGCATCCTACCTAAAGGTACACACTCACCTTGGCGAGTATCTGTGACTTGATGCGCTCGAGGCGCAGTGGGTCGGGGTGCGGTCGCGCGGCGGTCGCGCGGCACGGCACGGCGAGCGCGAGCGCCGCACAGACCAGCAGCCAGGCGCGCATCGGCGCCTAGCTGACCAGCGCGCTCACCCGCCGCCATCGGAGCCCACCCACGCTGACATCTCCGAGCCTGGAACAACAATAACACAATATGATACGTTGGAAGACTATGAAGAGGAAGCTTTAAGCTTGGTCCTATGAACCAATCATGGACGGCACACTACGGAAAAAGCACACTGCACACAAATATCATCCCTCTATTCCCTTCTCTCAAATTAACATTCTACCTATGAGCAATTACGTACGGACCTTTCGTAATTTTAGGGTTGGTCTGCGTCCGTCTGCCATATCACGGACCGAGTGAAACAAGAAGACGAAGACATCCTCTCGTTAAATAAACAGGTTCCTCATTCTGTGATATGATGATATCACATCCGTCCGTGGTATCACAGATCAAGAGAAAAGAGAAGAGAAGATGCTTATGATTCGTAAAATCTAAAACCTTACGATAACATAGGTGCATAAAACAAAAACTTGGATTAGCTCATTTTAAGAAATCTTCTAAATTGAGATTTTTCTTCTGTTTTCGCGATGTTGGATTAAAATTAAAAACTCAGTTTTCTGTTTTAATCGCGTGGTGTTTATTACGTTTAGAAATGTTTCAATGCTCAACGTTTCGAGACCCTTACAGGTCTCTTTATCAGGACGAATCCTGGTTTACATTTTTTCTACAGGAAGAAGTATCAAATCATAGTCTACAATTAAAAAACGAAGCATCTAAATTAGCACCACTACATGGTGCTAAATTAGCAAGCAGTTAGTGGTAAATGGTTAATAAGACACGAACTATTTGAAACCCCATAAAAAAAAATAAAAGAAAAAACAGGAGTTGGTAAAGGTAAGCCAACCTAGACAGACCTATTTACAAGTCCTAGACAATATGTTAATCTAGGTCTAGACGAAGGTTTTGTGGAAATTCTGAATCGTAAAAAGTTTTTTTTAAGTTGATTTATGAAGGTTACGTGGAAATGAGGGTCAGTCTGTCCCTGCGTGTGGTCTAAGCCATAACCTTTAGCAAATTGTTTATTTAAATTTGAACGTTCTGTCGTACAATTAGGTAGGTAACTAGGTACCTATTACGCTTTATTGCTATATTGTCATTCATTGACTTCGTCTTAGCTCTCGCAGCGATACTCATTTTTTATTTTAAATTTTGAATGCCTACCTAAAAGAATAATTTTACATAAACATTAGTTCGACATTTCTGTGTAGACCCAGCATAAGGTAGGGTTACCCTATCTCATCCCATGGGTAAAACCGTAAAAGTCGTAAAAGGCGACTAAGGGATCTGAGGGAGACTAGCAAACCTTAAGTTCTCCTCGGGCGATGGCGGATAAACTGCTTGGTCCCTAGGAGGGTTGGCGTCAGGCAGGCAGCCGGCCGTAAAAATATTACCAAATCTATTTGCAGAAGGTACATAAATACACTTTTTTTTCATAATATGGGTGTGTACGCATCAAAACGTTACACCCTCGCACACTTTCGCGTTTGTAATACCACACTTTCCCTAGTAGTTGTGCGCCTCGGCGCTTGTTAATAACATCTATATCAAAAACAAACAAACAAACATACATACAATAAATAATAAATAAATATAAATTCTTCTTCTGTTTTCGCGATGTTGTAATGAAATTAAAGACATTTTTCGGTTTGAATCGCGTGGTTTTTATTACTTTTAGCATTGTAACAACGCTCAACGTTTCGAGACCTGGAAAGACCTGGAAAGGTCTCGAAACGTTGAGCGTTGTAACAATGCTAAAAGTAATAAAAACCACGCGATTCAAACCGAAAAATATCTTTAATCTTACTAATATTATAAATGCGAAAGTAACTCTGTCTGTCTGTTACGCTTTCACGCCTAAACCGCTGAACCGATATTGATGAATTTTGGTATAGAGATAGATGGGACCTCGGAGAAGGACATAGGCTACTTTGATCCCGTAAATCCCGCGGGATCGGGAATTAGGTAACAGCGCTTTCACGCCTGAACCGCTGAACCGATTTTGATAAATTTTGGTATAGAGATAGATGGAACCTCGGAGAAGGACATAGGCTACTTTTGATCCCGTAAATCCCGCGGAATCGGGACTTAGGTCGTATACCTGAACCGATTTTGATAAATTTTGGTATAGAGATAGATGGGACCTCGGAGAAGGACATAGGCTACTTTGATCCCGTAAATCCCGCGGGATCGGGAATTAGGTAACAGCGCTTTCACGCGTAAACCGCTGAACCGATTTTGAAAAATTTTGGTATTGAGATAGATGGGACCTCGGACAAGGACATAGGCTACTTTTGATCCCGTAAATCCAGCGGGATCGGGACTTAGGTTGTATACCTGAAACGATTTTGATAAATTTTGGTATAGCGATAGATGGAACCTCGGAGAAGGACATAGGCTACTTTTGATCCCGTAAATCCCGCGGGATCGGGACTTAGGTCGTATACAGAAAAAACGCCGATTTGCGCTGGAAACCACCGTTCATTCTGTACCAACGCTTATCGGTACCTGAACCTAAGGTAAGTTATCTGATTATCTGAGCTAAACTAAGTTAGCTGAGCTAAGCTAAGCTAAATTTGCTGAGCTAAGCTAAGCTAAGTTTGCTGAGCTGAGCTAAGCTAAGTTAGCTGAACTAAGCTAAGTTATCTGAGCTAAGCCAAGCTAAGTTAGCTGAGCTAAGCTAAGGTAAATGACCTGAGCTTAGCTAAGTTAGATAACCTGAACTAAAGTTAGATAAGCTAAGCTAAGTTACTGAGCTAAGGTAAGCTAAGTTAGCTGAGCTGAGCTAAGCTAAGCCATGTTACCAAAGCTAAGCTAAGCTAACTAACTTAACTCTGCTAACTTAGCTTAGCTTAGCTCAGCTCAGCTAACTTCGCTTTGCTTAGCTCAGCTAACTTAGCTTTCCTTAGGGCAGGTAACTTAGCTTAGTTCAGCTTACTTAGCACTGCTAACTTCGCTTAGTTAGGAGGAATGCCCACAACACGAAACGGTACTAATATTACATACATTTATATAGTTTTCCCCTAATTTAACACATATAGAAAAAAAAAAGCTGTAGGATGATCTAAGCTAAGCTGAGCTAGCTAAGCTGAACTAAACAATTGCTAAACTAAACCTTGGAGAAGCTAAGCTTAGACTGTACTACTTTTGATCTAGAACCACGGGGTTGAGTATGGTGCTCTCTTTAAGGTAAAGTTGCGTACTACCTCAGGACGAGACGGCGACGTTGTCGGACGTATGCGATTTCAAAATTTTGGCTTGCAACAATTCGTTTAATTCGCTTTCTTAACGTTTCTATTTTGTTGTCTATTGAATTGATGGGGTTGTTGATCATTTTTAGCATTTATTTGTGTAGTTTTCATTAGTTTAGCATAAGCATTTTCTGATTATTTTTAGTGTCCGTGAATATTATTAGGTTTCTTATTTGCTTCATTTTCTTATCAGTGGTATTAGTAGGAGATCTTTTTGTAAGTTTGATTAAAAATAGTTCTGTCACATTAAGTAGGTAGTATCGTAGTGAGTAGGTAAGATTTTTTTTGTAATAAAGTAAGGTAGATAAATAAATACCACGAGATGTCCGAAAAATGTCTTTAATTTCAATACAACATCGCGAAAAGAGAAGAAAAAGCTATACTTACTTACATTTATTTATTTTTAGAGATTAGCTTATCGAAAAAAGGACTATGTAATAATTCTACGCCGACGAAGTCGCGGGTACCAGCTAGTTTCAAATAAATATAAATAAATTCTGTGAACCATCCATCTAGCCCCGTGGTAAGCGACTAAGCTTGTGTTACGGTGACTAGATAACGGATATAGGTACTACATATATTTATTTTTCTTTTGTAAATACATACATATTATACATAGAGGGACACCCAGACCAGACACAAATATTTATTTTTTAAGCATAAATACTTGCATCCGGCGGGAATCGAACCCGCAACCTTCTGCATTGCAATCGCGCCTTCGCACGACGCGCCACAGAGTTCGTCGAACTATATATAGTAACAATAGACTGATAAACACATAACCCTTCTTTGCGTCGCGCAGTCGGGTAAAAAGAAGTCCATATTTCCCGTTGTTGTTCCTTCCAGAAATCAGTAGACGATAAAATATTCATCAATCAAAACAATGGGGCGAACTCCAATACATTACAATATAGTCCTCGCGAACTGGGACGTTTCGAGGCGCTGTCTGCTAGTTTCAGGTCAAGTTAGAGGCCTTAGGGCGACCTACTAACGAAGTTACCGCTTTGGGGAGACAGGGACGAGTTCGTCAAACCAGACTGTTGTTTTGTAGGGGACTGTTTAGTAGGTTTATTGTGTTTCGTTCTTGTTAGTAGTTGTTTCTTGTGGTGTCACTTGATTAAAATAATAATATTATAGTAAACTAGCTGACCCGGCAAACGTTGTTTTGCCTTATAAATTATAGATAGTAGCCGATTCTCAGACCTACTGAATACGCATATAAAAATCGGTAAAGCCGTTTCGGAGGAGTACGATAACTAACATTGTGACATGGAAATTTTATATATTAGAAGAAAGATAAATAAAAATGGGACGACGTTACACACAGCGCAATCTAAACCTAAACTAAGCACTTGGTTTGTACTTTAGGTACTAGACAACGGATATAACCTACTACCTACGAGTAACAAATAGCCTGAGTTCGTTGGTCCATAAGGGTACATAATTAATACCCTTATGGACCATTTGGTCTGAAATAAAAGTTTTTTTTAATGACTTTTTTTTGTAAATACATATGGGTAATAAGGTACATAATAATATGATACATATTACACCAAGACCAGAAACAAACACCCGGCGGGAATCGAACTCGCAACCTTTTGTATTGCAGTCGAGTCTTCGGCCGCTACACCACAGAGGACGTACCTTCCATTTTGTATTACATATTTTAAAAATCACCTTCTTTACATATTAACCTAATATTAACTCACCTATGAAAATAGAGATTTTACTGAAAAAATACCCCTAGGATTTCCTTACGTTGTTTTTTTGTTATGTGCTTAATTTTCTGAATTTGACGACAAATACGAAAGGTTCCCCGTTGGATTCCAGCTGAAAAATTTGTAGATATGAATTTAAGTAATTTATTTCTTACTAGCTGCGCCCCCGCGCGTGTATTCCACGTGAGTCTCGATCCCGTGGAACCGTATTTGGTTATCCACATCTCCCGCTATCTGCATACGTACGTTTCATCACAATCGGTTCAGTAGTTTTGCTTGAAGGAGTGATACTCGTTTACTCAATTAGTTTGAAATAAACTTTCACATTAATTATATTAGTAGGATTGTTATTGTTATAATTAAAAGTGAGACTGTTTTTCTCACGATATACACAGAATCCGGACCTACGCAAGTACGAACTACTTCTTCTTTTCGTATAGTGGTGTGGCTCACTTAGTGTTAGAGTTTTTAGGTCGCCCTAAAGCCTCTAACTTGACCAGAGATAACAACCGGGACCAACTGCTTAACGTGCCTTCCGAAGCACAGAGAAGCTCGAGAGAGTAATTTTTTACTACTTACCTACTACTAAAAGACCCCTAGATACTAAATGCCAACTTACTCTGTACTAAAAGCAATGCTCCGTTACTCGCATGTCTGCACCCAATTAAAAAAGCGTCCCCCAAATATTTTATATCCTAAACCTTATGACTTACACCATGAAATAATATTTACGATATTTTTTACGTTCGTCCCCTACGGAACTCTACCTTTGAGTTTAACTACCATTAGGGGGAGCGCAGACTGGCGATTAAACAGTCAGACAACTTAGATGAAAACAAAAATAGTAGATACGGTATATTCTAACATTGCGTATTCGAAAAATGAGCTAGAAACACCTACATGCATTTTCATAAAATAATTGTAGGTATTTAAAAACATTTGTCTTTAAGAATGATTCAGGCATTTGTAAAAAGCAAAAAAGCATTCTTATGGATTTCAAAAAGACAATCGCAGTGTGACAGCACGTGTTCACGCGGCAACGGTTCGGCATATGACTGAGGCTAGTGCGTCAGCTAGACGTAGTTTTATCGTCTCATTTTCCGAGACTAGGTACTTACCGTATCTTTAGTTTTTTGTTTTAATCTAAGTCAGACAATAGTAAAAAGTTGGTAGGTATTAGACATTGCCTTATGTTACTCCTTTTACATAAGTATTAGGTAGGTACTTATTAAATACTAGCTGTGCCCGCGACTTCGTCAGCGTTTTTCGAACACCTACTTATCGCTGTGCAAAAATCTATGCTAAAACGGACGACCACGGAAGACTGTTGCTGAGCTGAAGACAATCATGGCAGAGTCTGTTTAAGTGTTGATTTTGCGCAGCGGTAGGTAATTTGTAAGTAGGGTAGGTAACGACAAAGTAGCCTTAGTAGAAAATGTAAAAAAATTAACCTGACTTCAAAAATAGAAGAAATTAAGCCCCCTCGGCGTTCCTCCTTCCGCAAGTGCCGAGGTCAGTGGGAATTCCTTGCGGACTACATCCACCTACTCGGACGGCCTCATCTCTGTCCCGAAGGACAATCCCTTTCCAAGAGGCAAGGATACGCCACTATCTCAAGATTGAGAGTCTCGAGATAGCCGGCGGTAATCCTAGGCTCCGAAAGTCCCAAGTTCACCACCCCGGGCTGAGGCGATTTTTTAAAGTGGTTGTCTTCCACGCGGCCTTCCCTCCTTGCCGAAAGGACCCTCGGACCCGCTGACGCAGACTTGCGGTTGACTGACAGGCCCTGGCAAAAACCACGACGGCCCGGCACCCCCTCGTAATTTTTTATAGTGGTTTTCTTCCACGCGGCCCCTTCCTTGCGAAAAAGGATCCCCGACCCCGCTGATGCGGGTTCACGGGTTAGAAGCCAGGCATGCCCGGCTTCTCACCTTGTGCGCCTTGCAGCTTCACTGCCCGCCGCCCAGATACTGAGTCCCCCCACTACGGTAAGGTGGACGTACATCGGGAGGGAAACTACACGCAATCTGAAAAACTGCCCGACTTCAGCTTACATAACAAATAAGTTGGTGGTACTGTATATAGGAGAAGTTATTTTGTCCCTTTTTTCTGAAGTCGGTTTTAATTTTTTTAATTTATCTTATTTTACCCTTTTTGATGCATTCTTGACTGCCAATAAAAATCATCAAAATTGTAACCGTAACTTTAATCACTGAGGAGTTTTTCTGATGAGAAAGTGGTTTCATGTGGTCCATGAAGTTGTACCTAGTACTTCATAATATTATAATGATGGAAATATATTTTGGATATAATTTTAATTTCTATGAATATATATGAATATTATTACGTATTTATATATGAATATTAATATATTTTTAATTTCTGGATAACCGGTTTTTCTGTTCTAATTTTTCGATATCCAGATATCCGGAAATTATGTATTGATTGGTCACAACATACTTCTTTAATACAGCATTGAAATCAATTAGGAGAAAATTAGAAAAATCACTTTTTCCGGATAACCGGACTTGATATCCGGATAAAAAATAGCCTAAAGCCTAATCGGGGTCAAAAGCTATCTGCATACCGAATTTGGTTAAAATCGTATGAGCCGTTTCTGAGATTAGCGTAGTCAAAGCCACACACAAACAGACAAACAGACAACCTTTTTATTTTTTTAATAGGTTCTTTTGCGTTAATAGATACCCATAAAATTTGTTTTTTTTTGGTATCTTCAAAAAACAGACAAACAGACAACCAGAAAAACAGAAAAATAGGTTCTACTGCGTTAATAGATAGATACCCATACAGTTTATATTTTTTTTATATCTTCCAAAAACAGACACCGCTAAGTTACGATTTTATTATATGTATAGATAATAGATTTAGGTTAAGAAAATTTACTAATATTTTGCGAGTAAGTATGTAATTTAATTTATTTTATAAAGTACCTATGTTTGTCCTTTCTCGCCTGAAATAATCGCTTGCTGTGGCTATGTTTACATTTTTGATCTAAGATTAAATAGAGTAAATAGATGGTTCTATCTACGAATGTTATAATATGATTCTAGAGTGTAGGAAGGGAATGTAAGGTTAGCACCGCAGAGCTCTGGTGGCAGATCCCGGGGCGGGTCGGGTGGTGTTGGGCGGGTTGTGTGTTTGTGAATGTGATATTGTTTTTATTTGAACAGACAGAGTTACTTTCGCGCTTGTAATGTTAGTAAGGGTTATTATAGTACCTAAGTATTTATTATTGCTCCAGTTCCACAATTGTTCAATAGTAATATGCGACAATGTGAATCACATGAACACTGCATAAAAATACTCCATGAGCTTCTTGTGTCTTCTTCTCATTGGAGGTCGCGTTCCGAAGATACATTAGAGTACCTACCTACCGACGATTCAAAGTGTTATGTTAATAATAACCAATTGAATAAACATAAAACAGACAGACAGCGAAGTCTCAGTAATAGGGTCCCGTTTTTACCTTTAGGTACGGAACCCTAAAAAGAGTATACCTACCTATAGGTGAACCCACACAACTATGCGAAAACAAGAAGAAGTTTAAATTATCGTACGATTTATAGTTTCTAATCTGAATCCGCCCTAAGTTTAACTACCATTAAGGTCTTGTTACTATTTTTTACTACACATTATACGAATATAAAACTGCGTATCGACATTTTACAGCTTAACTTCGGTGAAAGTTGTCAGTTACGCAGTTTTCAGTCGCGGTAACACGTGTTCGCATTTAGGTTATGTGGCTGTATTGTGAATGGTAGTTAACTGTTTATTATTACGTGAAATGGTAAATAAATTATGTAGGTAAATGGTAGGTCTAAGTGTACGTATATAAGTATTGGGTAGGTACTTGGAATTCGTAATATTAGGTAGGTATAGATATTACTTGAGAGGTCGCGCCACAGAGGTCGTATTATTTGACGACCGCTGTGGCGCGTCGTGCGAAAGCGCGACTGCAATGCAGAAGGTTGCGGGTTCGATTCCCGCCGAGTGCATGTATTTATGCTTAAAAAATAAATATTTGTGTCTGGTCTGGGTGTCCCTCTATGTATAATATGTATGTATTTACAAAAGAAAAATAAATATAAGTATTATATCCGTTGTCTAGTCACCGTAACAAAAGCTTAGTAGCTTATCACGGGGCTAGATGGCGCTGTGTGTTGTTCACAGAATTTATTTATTTATTTTATTTACTTACCTAAGAAACATTTTCTGGAGAAAACTGGCACAACCTGGAGGAGGCCTTTACCCGCACGGGGGTTCCTATTCAAGAAATCGAATAAAATAAACAATATTCTACTAACATACACTAACAAAAATTCAATATACTTACTTAAGTACTAACCCACTAAACAAAACTGTATACTTAGACTTAGGAGCAATTAAAAAGGCTTTTTTAATTTTTTTATTTTTAAGAAACATTTTCAGACATAGGTAGGTAGGTACTCCCTTTTCCTACTTTAGTGTCGTATGGTTAAAATTACCTACAACTTGAAAATAACTTATTATTTTATACCTACCATGTTTTTTTAGATTAATAATATGAAATTCCATTTTAATTGCAAGTTATGTATGTATGTGCCTTTGTAACATTACATCGATGCCGAAGATCGTGCAAAGTGGAGACGTAAAAGTAGGAAAGCAGACCCCGGGCTCTCAAGAGTGATGCAACCGGGAACATCGCTCGGATGATGATGATGTATGTGACTTTGTTACTCCATCACGCTAACACTACTGAACCGATTGCGATGAAACTTGGGATATAGATAGCTGGTGATCTAGAATAAAAGATGAGGCTTCATTATATCCCAATATTCCCGCGGTATCGGTAATTACACGAACAAAATCGTTAACCACAGCTAGTCTACACTAATATTACAATGAGGAAAGATTTGTATTTTTGTGTGTGTGTGTATGTTTGTAATAAATAAACTCAAAAACTACTGTGACGATTTCAAAAAAATTCTCACCATTAGAAAGCTACATTCACCCTGAGTAACAAAGGCTACTTTTGATCCCAAACCGGGACTTACGCGGGTGAAACCGGGGGACCCAACTAGTATTCAATACAAGCAATACAAAATCGATAAAGCTTTTCAAATAACGTTCATAAAATCATGAAAACAGAAAGAGTAAGTTTCTAAATCGAATGAAACACATTTGTTTTGATTTACTTTTGTTTTGTTTTGTTGTTTCATTCGAAATTGATATTGATAATCATGACAAATGACAAATAGTCCGTATTGAGTCTCGAATTGGAACCCAAACAAACAACTACGGACCGCCGCCATATTACCTGTTGGCAACCGGCCTACAGTAGTTTCCAATGTTTTAATGAACTATAATATCTTTAGAATAAAATAAATAATCTATATCTATACTAATATTAGAAAGAGGAAAGATTTGTATTTTTGTGTGTTTATGTGTGTGTCTGTATGTTTGTTATGAACTCAAAAAAGATTGAACTGATTTCAAAAATTCTTTCATTAGAAAACTGCATTCACCCATACATGCGCTATTCCAGTGCCTGTAAGGGAGGTTCAAGATTTATCTTTATCTCTAATAACCCCATGAGTTTCTTCTGGTTTCTTCTCATCGTTTCGAAACCACAGTAAAATCTTGACATTTCAAAACGTAGGTACATATGTAATTTATACATCGTTCTAAATGAATAAATATATTTGAATTTGACTTTTTGGGCTAGTTTTTTTTTCGATTTGCATTCATGAAAAACTCTCAACTTTGAATTTGTTTTTCTCTTAAACTAAACAAAATCGTCACTCGGCATGTATAGAGTGGTAATTAAACATCTTAAGAGGATATTCTACATTCTCTTTCTCCATACAAACGTAGTTTAAATTTACCTCCCTGGATTTATGTTACCATAAAACCTATATCTGTCATGACAATGCATTTACCTTTTTTTTTTTTCTAATTAAAATAAATAATAAAAAATAAAATAATAATAAAATGAAAAAAGTAAAAAGGTAGATGCATAGTCATGACAGATATAAGTTTTATGGCATAAACATATTTGCTCTAATGTCTTTATCCAGGGACGAAAATTTAAACTACGTTTGTATGGAGAAAAAGAATGGAGACTATCCTCTTAAAATAAAAACTCCCGTCCGGTCGTGTCCCAAAACGAGGAGGTTCGTTTTTGGGGCTTTGTAAACACTGTCCAGTGTTAAAGTAAATTTTAACGTTCGCGTTGCTTTCAGTGATTAGTTGGTCCTTTCAATTAAGGGTTCCATACCCAATTGTGAAAGTGGTACGGAACCCTTCGTGCACGAGACCGACTCGCACTTGACCGGTTTTTTTCTCATGCCATGAGATTCTAGTAGACATATACCACGCTAGATAGACTATAGAAGATTCAAATACTGCAAGAAACACTTACATTGAAGCACAGCAAAGCCGACACGACGCAAATCCCAACAAAAAAAACCCAAAAAACTTCTAAAATTCCATTACTTTTGAAACCAAGAACACATGAAATAATATTAAGAAGTAAATCACTGAAACAGCTAGGAGAAAGTGTATAAAGTACTGACTGTGATTGCGTTATGTGGGCTGGTTATATACGCTCTCAAAGCCCGGCTTAGGTTATAAATAGACACCTATATACCTGTGTAGATTACATAGATGTTAGGTAATGGAATCGCCTCTGATATCAGGCCTCTGATTATGTAACTGTTGAAAACAAATCTCGATTGAAACAGTTGAAACTGTTGATTACACGTCATTTTTCACGTCAGTCGCTAATGAATTGCTATTGCAATTAAAACTAGCGACTGTAACTGTCAAATTGTATATTTATAAACGCAGCTTCGTAAACGAAAAGTAACGTAAAGCTTGGGTGGCGGGTCCCGGGGCGGGTTGTGTGTTTGTGGATGTGATAGTGTCTTTTTTATTAAGTAGACATACAAACTTATTTTAACAGACAGACAGACAGAGTTGCTTTTGCGCTTGTAATGTTAGTAAGGATTATTATAGTATAGATTGTTGCACTATTGTTTAATATTAAATATGCGACAATGTGAATCACATCACTCACTCCAAAAAAGAAAAAGAAAAACCCATGTGTCTTCTTCTCATTGGATGTCGCGTTCCGAAGACAGATTAGATTACAGACGATTCAAAGTGTTAGGTAAATATCCAAATGAATAAACTTATTTTGAATTTTGATTTTTGCAAAAATCAGCAGCTATAGGTCGGTGGGTAGGAGGTAAAGTTAGGTTAGGAGTTTAGAACTAAGAAAGAACTAAGTTTATTGAAGACATTTAAATAACTTTAAGATATAATAGCCTTATAGGTACGGCCAAGTGTGAGTCGGGGGGTTCCGTACCATAAGCACAAAAAAACACGTTTGCTGTGTAAGAGACCCACTCAAATATTTTTTTTGCTGATAAATTGGCAAAAAATTCAAACTTATTTCTAAATTAATAAAAAAAATGTCTTGATTGACAATACTGACCTAAGAGTTATAAGGAACCCTGATATACTAATATATTATACTTAACAGCACCATCCATTATATAGGTAGGTATCATAATTATAAAAAAAAAGTATAATATGTAGTATAACCGTTGTCTAGTATCCTATAGTACAAGCCAAGTGCTTAGTTTGGGGCTAGATAGCGCTGTGTGTAACGTCGTGAAATTAATATTTTTTATTGTATTTATCCATTAAACTTTACATCCGTGTATCTGTAAATGAACTCGCAGCAGGATCTTATTAACTTCAGAGAGGACCTTTAGGTGCTCTTTGAAAGAGATATTTTTACCTCATTTTATGACCCATCTACACTTTGCCGATTCCCGAGCCATTATCTTGTGGCCAATACAGTCATCATCATCATCATTTCAGCTGTAAGAAGTCCACTGCTGGACATAAGCCTCCCTCATAGATCTCCAGATGCTTCGGTCATAAGCGGCCTGCATCCACCGTGAACCCGCGGCCTTAACCAAGTCGTCCGTCCATCTCGTTGGTGGACGTCCAACGCTGCGCTTCGCAGCCAAACAGTAAGCCAGTATAAATCCCAATTTAAACTAGTGGTCCTTTTTTACAGTTCGGTTTTCACTCATTTTGTAATTTGTTGTATTGGCTCAGTTCGCCAACCGACTTGGAAAATCAGCGATCTTTTCTTTTCGTGTAGTAGTCTGTCTTGCCTAGTGTTAGAGTTGTCAGGTTGCCCTAAGGCCTTGATTTGACGACTACTTTCAATTGCTTAAATTGCCGACCCGAAGCACGAAGTAGTGAGAGATAAAATTAATATGTTTGCTACACATTTATCGATATTAATTTTAGAACTTCGGGTCTAGATCGCGTTATAGACAACTATGTTTTAATTACCATGACGATTCGGCAAACGGGTTACACCGGCCTTGGTCCCGAGAAGACCCAAACAGAAATATAATATGGACAGCAAATGTAAGTTTAAAAGGTGTATTACACATTTATCGGTCACCCATCTACGTAATGACCGCGATAGGCGTTGCTTAACTCGCACGATTATATAAAGATCTCCTCAAATCGGCAACGTATGAATGGTGCATTAATCAGCGGTCTGAATCTTGACATAGTTAGGTACATAACCGTCTTGTGTGGGAGTTTGTGAATTTAGATAAAGTAATATCTTGATGTCGAATACTTGGTGTTTCCTGCAGTTTCACCCGCGTAAGTCCCAATTCCAAAGGAATAACGGGATAAAAAGTAGCTTATGTCCTAATCTAGGTCTTCAGCTATCTACATAGCGAGTTTAATCGCAATCGGTATCGGTTCAGCTGTTTTTGCATGATTGAACAACAAAAACTCACAAACTCTAGTTTTATTATAAAAAAACGGGGCAAGTGCGACACTCGCGCATAAAGGGTTCCGTACCACTATCACAATTGGATACGGAACCTTAAAATGGTTTATAACAACCAATTTTTAAATTTTATAGGAAAATATGAAATATTTAGCTTCGATTCTTACTCCCTTCATACGACCATACTACGCAAAAAAAAGAAAAAAAAATTTTTGGCACAAAGAAAATCTGAAACATAAGAGAAACTCTTTGGTAAGTAAGGCAGACTAGTATATTTGACAGATAGGGCAGCCATTTTGAATTCCATGACCAACTCGATTTGTCCTCCTGTCCCTGTTCCTGTCCTGACTCCTTGTTATTTTTGAAACACGTTTGTTGTATGGGAGCCCCTTTTAAATAATTGTTTAATTTGTTTTTAGTATTTGTTGTTGTAGCGGCAACCGAAATACATCTTCTGTGAAAATTTCAACCTTCTAGCTATTACGGTTCATGAGATACAGCCTGGTGACAGACGGACAGACGGACAGACGGACAGACGGACAGACGGACAGACGGACAGACGGACGGTGTCATTAAAACCCCATTACCTACAAAACTTTCAAAAAGCGTTCTTCTAACCTTTGCCGAAACAGCCCTATAATACGCAACTACATTTTCCCAAAAAATAATGAAAAATTCACTTCACTCATTCAAAACTTCAAAACAACCGTCAATTTCCTGCAAAATTCAGAAACATTTTATTTACAAAAAGTTCCAAGTCTCGTTGACCGAGTTTCGTTGAGTAATGATGGAAGTTACCCCCGAGTTACCCAATATTACCCGTGTGGGTAGGGTAACATTGTCGTAAGTGTAACGCGGTAACGGGGCGTTGTTGGGGTTATGTAACTGATAGAGTCCGACCGAAACTGGTTTTTCGCCCGAAACCGAAAATTCGGCCGAGGCTTCAGTTTTGGCCGAAATCGAAAGTCACGTGGTGAATATTCGATTTTAAACTTACATGGTTGTTTTCACTGCAAATATTGTTAAATAACGCAACCGCGCTTAATAATTTGTTATTAATATTATCAAATATTACTAACTAAAACATAGTAAATACAAAATTCCTTAAAATACTGAAATTTGTTACATTTTACTCACTATCCTGCATTATTTAGGACATGGAATGGAAACACAGTAGGTATATTAAGTTTATTTTAATCATTTATTTAATATAATATAAAAATATATAGTTTTTTATTATTTATTCAAATTAAGTTCTCATAGCAAAATATTTATCAGTTTTCGACGTTGCATATTCATTAATGAAGTTGGTCGAGCGTGCACGAAAACTTTCGAAATCAGTTTCTGCCGCCAAAACTTGTGTTTTGGCCGAAACTTGTGTTTTGACCGAAACTTGGCCGAAACCGGAACTGAACTTTCGGTCGGACACTAGTAACCGAGGGGTAATGACAGGGGTGACTGTCACTCAGTGACGGCTGGTTATTATTGTAATGTGGGGTCTCTATATTTATTTCCTAGTTTGATATTTATAGAGGCTATCAATAATTAGTGGTTATAATAATTAGTATAGTTTTGCACCGGGAACGCTGAATTATTTTAAACTTTTTAGACTACCACGATTGGAAATCATATTTTTTTATTGATCGTCGAAGTAAGAATTTTTATTTTATATTCAAAGTTATATATTTAACATGTTTTTTATATTACCCATTTAAGAGGGTGGGTACTGTTACTATTTCCAAACAAACATAAAACCAAAAAAGAATTGTGAAAATTTAGTTTTCTACCCTAATATCGGTATTATTTGGATTAAGATTTTATTTTTACAGGGCCCCCACCACAAGGTTTTCTAAAATATTCATTCGAAACTAAATAAAACGGACATACATGTCTTTTAATTTTACAGCGTAAATTACTTTTTATTGGAAATAATATAAAACAAATGAGATGTAAATGAGATGTAAACTAGTAATTTACGCTGTAAAAATGTAATGTATATGTAATGTATGTAAAACGAAATGTATTTCCGTTTTATTTTATTTTGAATGAATATTTTAAAAAACCGTGTGGTTGGGGCCCTGTAAAAATAAAATCTTAAACCAAATAATACCGATATTGGGGTAGGAAACTAAATTTTCATAACTCTATTTTGGTATTATGTTTGTATGGAAATGGTAACAGTACCCACACTCTTAATGTACTATTCAAATTTGAAATTGTCCGTCCAAAGATGGCCTCAAAGATATTGCTTCAAGCGATAAGGCTGCTCATTGTGCCACCTTGGTTTAAATTGTTTAGGTACATAATATGTTTTACTTTTTATTTTTTTATTTTATTTTGATGTGTTTCAATGACTTTACATTATTTGTATTCTAAAATAAATGGCCACAGTCTGAAATAAAAATCAAATATTACGTAATCTATCTACAAACGTAAATCACAAAAGCCCAATTAGGAACGAGATTAAGACCTCAAACCCCGATAAATAACTTAAATAGCCTAAAATACCTAAGTAAAGTTTTATGAAAAACAACAATTTAATGGCCCAATTAGACGTCACGTCTGTTAGGCTCGGTGAGGCAGACGGTCGACGACCCGCGGCGCGGGCGGTGCGGGGGAAGCATGATGGATGGTCTATAAAAAGGACCCAGATTTCGCGAATAGTTTTTCAATATATTGAATTTAAGAAATGGGATCAGAGTGCCAAGTTTGTTTTAATTTAGAATTATTTTATTAAGTTTTTTTTTTCCATTGAGGTTCCGCATTTTAGAGTTCAAATTTGCGTAACTACTGATAATGTAATAGTTTTTTTTTAGAGAATTTCACAAATTCTTAACTTCTCCGAAGGACCTACTAAGTCTTTTAGAGTGAGATCCCAGAAGTGGTAGACATCACGTATTTTCTGACGAACGAAATGTGGTCGATTGAGTTGTGTTAGTATGTACTAAGAACGCATGCCTACTTGCTAGCCTGCTGCGACGGCCAATTCTGAGATATCAGGTCATCAAGATACATAAAAAAATTACTTACCTGACGTTGATTCTCCGAGCTGATTTTCACGTACATTTTAGGTAATGTAGGTACTTAAATTACTTAAATCTCAGAATTGGCCGTCGCAGCAGGCTAGCAAGCAGGCAAACCCTAGCCTATTAACTAGTTATGTAACGTATGTCTCTGTCAGTCAACTATAAAACTTTATGTCTTAACTATACATAGTTTTTGCAGCGGTTAATCAGCGATTATAAGTAAGAGGGTTAGTCTAGTTACATAATATTACCACCACCACTTAAAATGTAACACTACCGAATTAAAAGGTCTTACACTTTTTATACTTACACGATTTCCGTCCATCATTTTATTAAACACGGGTGTCTTTTCGGGACCACGGCCGGTATAACCCGTTTGCCGAAACGTCGAGGTAATTAAAACAATGATTATCTTTAACGCGATCTAGACCCGTCTCTAATAAAATGATAAAACGTCACAGTCTTTTAAAAGTAACCAAAGTTTCGAAGATTTTTTAATTCGGTAGTGTTCAATTTTATTCGACAAATATCTTTTATCCGTAGGTAGATTAGAATCAACTCTTAGGTGCACGATTAAACAATATTGGTTCACTTTAGTTGAAATGAGACATACCCCCATATTTACAGACAAGTTGAGCAAATACTTTGACTATATAATGCATTTGTCTCGCTGTTGTAAGTAGTTTTCAACTTCTGCGAAACTAACTAAATGTAAGAGAAGAATATTAGTATCCTATTATTTTTTAGCCAGGTACAGAGGCCGGCAAATTAGTAAAAAAAAGTACGCATTCTTTTAGAAGTAGATTTTTCATAGAAGTCACATGTAAAGTGTACTGCGCGAACTTTCACCTTCCACGTCAAAATTTTCCAACTTGTTTGCTGGGACCTGTACAAGAGTGTACTATATTTAAAACAAATAAGCTATTATGATCCTGGCATCCACCATTCAATCCATGTCTCCACGTTTCCACGAATCATTTTGGCCGTTTCATCCAAATTGAATGTGCGAAGTGAACCGTGTGTTATCGCCTTAACCAAGTAACAGAGCAAGAAGTCCACGCCACATAAAACAAATGAACAATATACAACGCGTGGTTAATTTACGAGATTTCCACCTGACTGAAGTAAAGATATTTAATGTCTATTGAAATTATAGGATAGAAAATACATAGATTTTTCTGTTTTCTTTTTGGATGTTATATTGAAACTAGCTGACCCGGCAAACGTTGTTTTGCCTTATAAATTATAGATAGTAGCCGATTCTCAGACCTACTGAATACACATATAAAATTTTCATAAAAATCGGACAAGTACGGTAACTAACATTGTGACATGGAAATTTTATATATTAGAAGAAAGATTAGATAGATGTAACTAATTTTTCGGTTTGAATCGCGTGGTATTTATTACTTTTTGGTCTAGGGGCTAGGAGGCCTAGGAGCTTATTAGCCTAGCAAGCAACGCTTGGCGCGGTCATTACTTGGATGAGTGACCGATAATTTGTGTGGTAAGAAATCATTTTCACCGTGCTTCGGAAGGCACGTTAAGCAGTTGGTCTCGGTTGTTATCTCAGCTAGCAACCGTTAGGTTAAGTTTGAGGTCTTAGGGCAGGGGTTCCCTGACTTATTTGAGACGCGCCCCCTTTCGACCATAAAAAAAAATCCACGCTCCCCCTTTCTCTAGTCCAGATTATCAGGTCGGAATAAATATCAGTAATAGGATCCCGTTTTTAGGGTTCCGTACCCAAAGGGTAAAAACGGGACCCTATTACTGAGACTTCGCTGTCTGTCTGTCTGTCTGTCTGTCTGTCTGTCTGTCTGTCCATCCGTCCGTCCGTCTGTCACCAGGCTGTATCTCATGAACCGTAATAGCTAGACGGTTGAAATTTTCACAGAATATGTATTTCGGCTGCCGCTACAACAACAAATACTAAAAACAAAATAAAACAAATATTTAAGAGGGGCTCCCACACAACAAACGTGTTTCAAAAACTACAAGGGAATCGAGTAGGTCGTGGAATTAAAAATGGCCGCCCTGTCTGTCAAATATACCAGTCTGCCTTCACTTACCAAAGAGTTTCTTATAAGTTTCAGATTTTCTTTGTGTCACGTCAATTTCAAATAATTTTATTGGTCGCATTAAACAGTCTGAAATGCATTGTCTCAGCGATCGCAGGTGGCCCGCGCCCCCCTGTAAAGGTCCCTGCGCCCCCCCCTGGGGGGCGCGCCTCCCACTTAGAGAACCCCTGTCTTAAGGGAACCTGAAAACTCTAACACCAGGTGAGCCACACCACTACACGAAAAGCAGAATCAGATGAATAGATTGGAAGTAATGATAATGACCTGGGTAAAATAATTTTAAGTTACTTACTTACTTTTACTGTGTGTTTCCGCAACTAGCCCTATAACTGGGCCTTTTTGCGTGACTTTAAGGCCTTCTTCACGATGTATTCCTTCATCGTAAGAGCGATGTTAATAACGCATTTACATTTTTCTTAAAGAAAAGACATTGGTTTGCTGTCGGCCAGGATTCGAAACCACGACCTTCGGAATGAAAGTCGCGGTATCTACCACTAGACCAAAACCGCTGTTTAATTTTAAGTTAAAGCATGGCATTAATAATAATTTAATGTATTCTCTATCTCTGTTGCTAATCTCTTTGACTTGAGGTTGTATCAACGCGCCGATATAGTTCTAGGGCAGACGAACAGTCGTCAATGAATAATAAACCTTATTGTTATAGGTACAAGATTGAACATTCGTTGAAGTTGGTAAGTCTATTTCTTTTGATTGATTTGTTAGGGTTGCTGTTATCTGACGTTGATCTAGGATGTTCGCGTGTGATGGATGTCTTGTTTAATTGAATTTTCCGCGAATTTTTTGTAAAAAAATGTTTATTAGAGTCTGTACTCAAATCAGGGCCTCTACTTTAATTCTACGATCGATAAAACGAAACGATAATTCTAGAAGACAATCTGTTATCTATCCATATGAAAATTTTATTTTGTGACGGTTTTGAAGGACGGATGACAGATTTTATTTCTTTCGTTCGTACGTTCGTGGAATTAAAGTACCCCTCCAAGCTAGGGATCTTTACATCTAATTTAGCAATGGGAAACAAGCAAAGTTAAGTTTTTCTTATTTCATTGAATATTCCAGACTCTAGGCACACTTATTAGAATTATTTTGAAGGAAAAATAAATCTTTATTGCTTTCTTCGCCTTTTTTGCGACAGAGACGTACACACACGTTAGTTCGAAATACGCGAGTAAATTTTTAAAGATGTAGATAATTGAAGGTACTTTTATTTTCTTCATTCACTTGCGATCTTCTACTATCTTATTTCGATCAATTTACTTTCAAGTGGTCAATAACTGGCGTGTGGTCAATAACTGTGTTTAAAATATTTAAAAAATCTATACAACATAATTATTATTAAACACGGGTCTAGATCGCGTTATAGATAATAATTGTTATTAATTACCTCGACGTTTCGGCAAACTGGTTACACCGGCCGTGGTTCAGAGAAGACTCAACGTGGTCATTGTCTTCTGGGGACCACGGCCGGTGTATTTTTATTATTTTTAAAGTCGATTTAAAAATATTTCTCGGTGCCTAGAAATATAGATTTCTTTACTTCCAGGCTACCTTTGAATCGAGTAGACCTGTAACAGCTCGAATGGAGCTAGTATTATTATGCCTATTACAAAAAAAAATGTGAACCATCACGGGACGCCTGGCAGATGTGAAACATCGACTCGCTTCGTATAGTACCTAACCTACACAATATTCCATCAAATAGCATGACGATGCGTCGCCACGGCCTGCATCGCTACGCCAACAATCAGGTTTACCCTTAGACGTTTCACATCAAAACCCAGGAAATAAAAAACCGCAACATGTATCTACGGGCTGAGATCAGGCGTTGTGACCAGCGTTAACCTTCTGAAGTAGACAGCCTTGGCCGGCGCCCGTCGGTCTAGGCTCGCGGGGAGAGAGCGGCGCGGCACCGCCGAGCGGGTCGTGTTTGGGTAGACCGGCCTACCAGGGGATTCTGTTTCGTAGTGAGATAGCGAGAGTATCGTGTCGTGTGGGTGTCGTGATACGGTCCCGTCGGCCTCGGCTTGCGGGGATCGAGCGGCGGCGTGCTATCGAGTGGGTCGTGTTTGGGTCTACGAGGGGATTCTGTTTTGTAGTGAGCTGGTAGTGTCGTGTCGTGTGGGGGGCGTGATACGGGAAGGTGAAGTTAGGTCGCGGGGAGCGAGCGGCGGCGTGCTACCGAGTGGGTCACGTTTGGTTAGACCGGCCTACGAGGGGATTCTGTAGCGTAGTGAGATAGCGAGAGTATCGTGTCGTGTGTCGTGGTATGGTGAAGGTGAGGTTAGGTCCCGTCGGTCTCGGCTCGCGGGGAGCGAGCGGCGCGGCGTGCTACCGAGTGGGTCGTGTTCGGGTAGACCGGCCTACGAGGGGATTCTGTAGCGTAGTAAGCTGGTAGTGTCGTGTCGTGTGGGTGTCGTGGTATGGTAACGGTGAGGTTAGATGAGTTTTGTTTGTTGGTTCACTAATTTGCAGGACAAATTGTTAATTACTTAGTAAATAATATTGAAACTTAATTTTTTTGAAGAATTTATATTGAGTCTTTATGTGTAGGTGGTAAGCACCTTTCATTATCAAAATGAAAAGTTTGGTGGTTCAAGTTGTTATAAATAAACCAAATTAAGTCTTCTGACATACCAAATCGCGTTTTTATTTTCAATACAAAATGTAAAAAAGCGCGACAGTATTACATGTTTAAGGTATTTTTCAACAATAACTTCGAATTAACCAACTCATATTATAATGATCGAACTTCACTTGGTAAGTTCGTTTGATCACCTATTATTTACGTGAATGAAAAATGAAAAAGAAGACCGAAATGAATAATATAAATTTCTCATTTTTGTAAAAGATACGTCCGACTGACACAATACACAGGAATAAGAGGCAAACTAAATAACTAGGCTTATACTATGGATACTAGTCAACGGATATACTACATATTATATTTAAACCGACTTCAAAAAAGAGTAGGTTCTCAATTTCAGACCTCAGACTTTTTTTTTCTCAATATTTTTTAAATCGGTTTATTTTTATTTTTTTATTGTAAATAATATTTACATACAATAATCTAATATCCTGCAACACTTATTTATTAACAAGTTGCAAAACTCTTTAATTTTAGTGGAAAAGCGTGAAAACCCTCACCGTGTCACACATAACACACGTTACATCAGCTAACAGGATCGTTCCCCTAGTGCTAATGTAGAAATGTGAAACTTATATGATTTGTGGTTCACAATCAGGTCTGTGTTTGTTTTGGTAATATGATTGGGGTTTCTGGGGTACCACTAGATGGGTTACCACTTAGGGTTACCAACTGTTTCCACAAGAAATAAAGTATATTGAAGTCTGGGAAGTAAAATAAAAAACGGTCAAGTGCGAGTCGGACTCGCACACGAAGGGTTCCGTACCACTGTCTAAATTGGGAACGCTGAAATGAAAACTGGACCAACCAATCCATGAACGCAATGGGAAAGTTAAAATTCATTTTACCACTCGCGCTAGTCTTTCACTCCATCACTAGATGGCGACAGTAGTAATTCTACATCGCGGTACATACATTTCGTTCACAATCAATCACTGGGTGGGATAACGAGTATGGCATTTACCGCCAATTTTCCACCATTTCCGATTATTTTATAAATAGATCTATGGATCTGGACCAGTGACGCGTTACAAACAGTATTTTGTATACTTTATATTTGTTCAACGGGACCCCTGGACGTCTAAAAGAGGATGCCCATTCATGGGCCCAGTTTAGGCGTAGTGTCAGAACGTTATGTAGTTGTAAAAATATATTTTAAACTGAATTACCGCCTCCGCCATTGCGTCTTCCATATTGCACCAAAACGACAAAGTAATCTATAAAGGAGTTTCTATTATGATAAACTCGAAAGTTCGCGTGCTTACCCGACCTCTTTGGTTCGATTTCAGTTATATAAATAGTTAGATTTCTCATTATCCAGGGTGAATAAAAACTAAAAGTTTTCACAGGATAAAACTACAATTATGTGCCTATCGAATAGTGCTACAGCCGTTCAGACACGTGTCTATTTTTGAGCATTTTCTGTATGGGCCTGGAGCCCCTGGGAAAATGAACAGTTTCCTTTATGCATAATATTATGTTGTAGCGTCCCCAAATTTTAATATGACTATCTTGGGTATAAATAGAGGGGTCCGCTGCGAGGAGCAACCGTCAAGGATTAGTTATATAATAGACCGATCGTGGTTCGATCGTAGTTTATTTTTGTTCAACAGTAAAAAGTATAATGGAGTTAAAACAGTATAATACTTTTTTTAACAGCATAGGTGGCAACCCTATTACCACTTACAGTGCGCCGCAGAAGTTATACTAATTGACCTAACTTGTGGAGATCGCAGAGTAATGAGTCTACGCCGAGGAAAATAATTGAAAATATAGAGATAGAGTTCTGTTCTAGGTTACTAGAAAACGTAATAAACAAGTGTTCGTGTGGTAATAGTACGGAACCCTTCGTGCGCAAGTAGTGGGGCTTGCGTATGAAGGGTTCCGTACTGTTAACGTACAAAAACGCGTTCGTTAAATGGGAGCCCTACTTATACAGAGTGTTTCGAAGGGGTATTAAGCCCAAAGGGGGTTGTCCTAGACGTCTAGACTAACAACTTTTGAAAATTCGAACTTTTTTTCGAAAATTTTAAGTTGTTTCACTAAATAAAACTGCTTTTGTAAATAAAGGCAATTAATGTTTGGATTGTAGTAGGGGTACAACTTAAATGAAAGGACACCTTAAAAGACCAATTATCTCAAACTTTAATATAAGAAATAGCTGATTTTCACGTAGGTACCTAAACTTTAAACTTACCTCGAATTTCCAAAAGTTGTAGAATGAAAGTTGTTCATCTAGACGTCTAGAACAACCTCCTTTATCCTAAGATACCCCATAGTCCAAAGATTGTTCTAAATTTAGTTTTTGCACGATGCGATTAAAACTGGATAATGAGTTTAATTTAAATCCAACATCGCGAAAACAGAAGAAAAATCTAGACATTTAAATTACTTGTCCCCAATAGGAATCGAACTCGCAACCTTCGGCGTTGCAGCCGGGGATTTGTCCGACGCGCCACAGAGGCCGATGTATGGCTAATGTTGAATCACACTAAACGGTGCGTCGCTGTGGATTTTGTATTTGCTAAAGGAAATTGAAAAATCCACAAGTGGTTAGGGTCCATTTTTCCTTAATTAAATTTACTAGTCATTCAACATTATTTGAACTGCAGTGTCTGTAGAAATAAATAATAATAAGCATCATCACGATTAGACCCCAAACGGCGGTAACTAAAACAAAAAAAACGTACGTCACTATAGAATTTTCCTCCATTTTAGGAAGTCATTTAAAAAGTAGGTATATTTTAGTTTGGGCAATTTCAATAGGTGAGGATATTTTGTCCTATTTTTGAAGTCGGTTTTTAAATTTTACTTTTAAAATTTAAGTATAAATATATAAATAAATATACTGACCACACATAAACACTAAGCACTAGGCTTGTAGTAGTACAAGCCTAGTGCTACAAGCCTAAGCTACATTATCGAGGAGTAATATAGGCTACTATTGGTCCAGATATTCCCAAGGGATCGGGACTTACCCAAGTGAAACGCGGGACTCTGCTTATTTTATAAGTAAGGCAACAGACAGGTGTCTCCCGCCCCACTGTCCACACTGACCGACGCGGACAAATCGCAAGATCATAAAAACATACACAAAAAATTGTCCAAAATGTTATATCTATATATTTATTCCCGATGCTGTTTACGACATATTTTACGACGTTTCTTTTACGATTTTTTTATTAGATTTCTTCGTAGAGATATAATAGTTATAATAATGTCATTAGAGTATTTTTAATGATCAAGACAAGGTTTTACCGCAGATGAGTATTATTGTACCTGTGGCGGTCACCTATAACTTGAATACATTACATAGAGATATGGTATTTGGAAAGTGTGTTCTTTTTGGTGTGTAGGTAAGAAAATATTTGATTATTTCAAAAATGATTTTTTTTGATGACAAAATGATTGAAATTGCACCCGACAGGACTGGAACCTGCAACCTCGTCAATCCGGGTTTTTGAAAAACATTTCTTCAAGTAATCAAACATCCAAGTGTGGGAAAAACTATAAAAATAAAATCAACAAATATTTTTCGAAATTCTCACGGAATCGGGACGTGGGTGAAACCACGGGATGCTGCTAGTTAGCTCATAAGACTATAAGCTCTGACAACATATCAGCGACTCCCACCGAAGGATTGCTAATTTAGGACCTTACAGGGGTAACATACAGCCCATACAGCCCCATAAACACGAACAATATGAACCACTTCACTACTCTCCTACATTATTTTACATCCTGTGTGTTTTATCGCAATCGGTTCAGTGGTATTTGCCACACAACCAAAATTGTGCAAAAAGTAGGATATTGACAATTTACACTTAACGACGCGCGTCCAAATGCATTTTACAATTGCTAAAGGAAATTGAATTTTATTTAACTATAACTATACTTTACGGAGCACAACGTTATAAACTTCGATAATTCATGTCAATTATTTGTTATTAGAACTATACTGGTCTAGATCGGCATCAATTTGGCGCCGAGAGTCTTCCCGAAAAGTCGAGTTAATTTGAATATAAAATTATGCAAATGCATTTTTTAAACTTACACGATTTCTGTCCACATTAATTTTATCTATCGATCTATCGAAATTAAAGACATTTTTCAGGTCAATCCTGAAGAAGGGACCTGTAAAGGTCTCGAAACGTAGAGCATTGAGCGTTGAAACAATGCTAAAAGTAATAAACACCATGCTAATAAAACCGAAAAATGTCTTTAATTTCGATACAACATCCCGAAAACAGAAGAAAAATCTATTCATCTTCATAGTAAATTTTAAGAATTTAAATACAAACTTCTATGTAGTATAAGTTATTGATGTATTCAGTTTAATAAACAGATTCATTATTAAAATAATCAAGTATTAATTAAGTCTTCATAGTTATATTATAACGCGATCTAAACCCGATTATATGCAATTTATCGAAAAAACCATTCCGACGTGTGCCGCTAAAACTGTAAATCATACACAACACAGAACATCGATCTCTATTTTGCTATTTTTTATTTTATCTTTACGAGTTTGTCTTATGCGATGATTGTAGTTATTAGTGACCCCACATAGCCCCAAGATGTTGCCCCACGTGGCCCCACCGTTGGGTTCAATTGACTCCTTGTTTATGAGAAATGACATAAGGTAATAAGTTTTGTGTTTGGTTTATTGTTTTTAGATGCGATATTAACATCGTTATTCGTTATGGATGTTGATTTTTGGTTCACTTTTATATGTATAACTAGCAGTGTCCCGCGGTTTCACCCGCGTAAGTCCCAATTCCATTTATAAGACATATATAAGCCATATATAAGTCCATTTATATCCTATGTATGTATGTTGAAAAAAAAAATGACATGAAGTATATCCGTTGTCTGGTACCCATAGTACAAGCCTAGTGCTTAGTTTGGGACTAGATTGAGCTGTTGTCAACGTCGTTTTTAGAGTTCCGTACCCAAAATAAAAACGGGACCCTATTACTTAGACTTCGCTGTCTGTCTGTCCGTCTGTCCGTCCGTCTGTCACCAGGTCATGTCTCTAGGACCAGCATTTTGGGCTCTGCGTTGATGTATCTATAAGAATTCAGGACATTTAATTTTATTTAAATAGCTGTTTTGTAGTTTAAACTGACTTCAAAAAAGGAGGAGGTCTTCTCGAACTCCTCAGTGCCTCGGCGCGGCACGTTAAGTAGTTGATCTCGGTTGTTAGCTACGATAGCAGTCGTTAGGTCAAGTTAGAGCGACCTGAAAACTCTAACACTAGGTGAGACACACCACCAAGCGAAAAGAAGAAGAAGTGGGTGAGGTAAGGGGGGATGGGGGGGTCATTAAGTTATGTTTTTTATGTTTTTAGGTTTTAGCTGTATTTTAAAAGTATTACACAAAAGTTCTTTTATCTAACCCATTTCCTAAGAACTTTCATTAAGAAATTGCGATGAGACATTTGTATGGAAACACATGTGACATTTACATGACATTTTATATCCTATTATGATATTATTTTTAATTTTATTTTTAACCAAATTGACATTGACATAAATGATTTGCATTTTGTATTGTATTTAAAAAAAACAGTCGTACGCGCACTGAACTACTTCCATAATATTAGTCTGACCTCTACGGGTCAGTAAGTCAGTACGGAACTCTCACCGAGCACTGACTTACTGGGTTCGCGTAGATGTTACACTCAAAACTCGAAATTCATCGAATGAGTCTAACCAAATCCATACTAATACGATTAAAAATGCGAAAGTAACTGTGTCGGTACAGACAGACAGCATTTTTAATGCGACAGATAGCTGTCTGATACGATATCACGCTTAAATCGCTGAACCGATTCTGATGAATTTTGGTATAACGATATGAGCTTGGCGAAGAGGCTACTTTTAATACCTATATTTTCACGGGATTGAGACTTACGCGGGTGAAACCGCAGGGCGCAACTCGTGGCACACAAAACCTATTTGCTCACTTCGCTCGCGTAATCTCTTGGGCACAAGGCTAACATAACCTAACCTATCCATTTCGGTCGAAGCTAAAATGCTTGTTTAATAGATTGTTAAAACACGAAGATGACCATTTGACCAAACGACGTATGCGTGGAATGCTTACAGTAAGCACACACTGCCCAGACAACTCGAGGCATGCGTGAGGAAGAATTCGTGGCACATTATGCCTCGCGATGCCTGTACGCGACTTAGGTTTTGTCGGCTACCAAAATAAATTTGGCTATCGTAGCTCCATCTACAAGTGCTACGGCTACATTACGTAGACTGCTACGAAAATGCTACGAAAACAGAGAAGAATATTTTTTAGTGCTTTTTCACTTTGTTTATAAATAAAATATTTTTGTTTTAATTTAGGTACATACCTACATGGAGAACCAGAAACAAATATTTATTGCCAGCATAAACACTTGTCCCCGGAATCTAACTCATACCCTTCTGCATAGCAGCCGAATATTCACCCGACGTGCCAAAGAAGCCGTCGTATTTTTCAATTTAAACAACCTCCCAGCAATCTAGTAGGTAGAAAGCATGTAGAAAGGGGTGATATAATTTATGTCTACAGAGATTGCTGCCAAAATGTAATATCCAATAAAACTTATAAATTTAATTATATTATGAAATGTGGGTTAAGCATAGTTTGATTATAGTTTATAATGGAGAATAAAATAATTGTTTATAGCTCGCCTCGTTTGTTGGTGCGCAGTGGGTTGCGAGTTCGATTTCAGAACGGGTAATAAAATATATTTTAATATGGTTATCAAATATATTTTAGACGAGCACTGTGGCGCGTCAGACGAACAGACTTCGGCGCGGGTTTGATTCCCGCCTCAATCTAATATTTGACCAAGCGAGCAAAGCGTTTCTGTAAGTCTGGCAACATTAAAAAAAAGTTTTTGTGTATGTTTGTTGCTTCTCCTCTACTGGTCGCATTTTTCAACTGATTTTGTTGAAATTTGGTACACAAGTATGGTGGGGGATTTTTGATTGGTGGGGTATTTCTCTCAAAAAGGAGGTACTTGATATCTAAATTCTATGAGAACCGTTCTTGATATTTCTTTTCAAGCTATTGTATAGCTTTAATTGCGGGCTTTGAGCGCGGCAACCGAATCAAGAAATTTCGTAATTAAAATAAAACCTAACATCCCCTCCTCCTAACTCCGCCTACCATGGTATAAAATAAATAAATAATTATAATTGCATAAATTGATAAAAAATGCTATGCAATAGCTTTACCGTGGCAGTCCTCGAGTGACACACGTTTTTTATTTACAAGGTACCTACTAAATTTTAAAATCTTATAAAAATTTGGATCAGATGTGGATCTTAGAAGTAATGAGCAGAAAAGCTCTTCCAAAAACAGTAAATCGCTCACTTTTCGAGTTATATCTATAAAATTGGCTCTTCATATACCAAGATAAAAGACGGCAATAGGGAGTCGAAGTGGTCGCTGAAATCGGTCTGGAGAATTATTATTACAATAACTATATTGATGGCGCTCTCCAGAAACGACCTTTTTATGACAAACTCCTTTCTTGACAATTTGTTCCTTTTAAAAGGGAGTTAAATACGTTTGTACATTTTCCAATAAAATGCTAGCCAGGTTTACTGTTCGCAGAAATACTAGTTCTTTGTGTAGTTCAGATTAGAAATTGGTGTCTCAAACACCTGGATGTTTCCGACAGTAAATGACAGGCCGACACTCCCCCGTCACTAGCGAACGAACAATAATTCTTTTTATTTTTGGAAAATCGCATTTCGGAAATGGTTAAGAGTTATATTATATGACAGATTTTTCATCTGTTTTCGCGATGTTGGATTGAAATTGGCTTATTTTTCGATTTTAATCGTGGTCATCTCAGTCAATTCTGAAGAAGAGACCTGTAAACGTCTCGAAACGTTGAGCATTGGAAGGTGATTTAGGCTAAACGGTGGTTGTTCTAGTAGACGACTAGACGTGGCGTCTAACAACTTCTGTTCTACGACTTTAAGAAATTCGAAATAAGTTTTCAAAATATGAGTTAAAAGTTTACCTATAAATCTGCTGTTTCTCAGAGTTAGAGGTCATTGACCTTAAGCTGTACTGTACTACTAGTTTCCAAAACTACAATCTACTTAAATTGCCTTCACCTTCAAAAATACCTGTTTTTAATGGAACATAACCTCTAGATTTAAAAAAAAATTGTTAGAATTTCTAAGTCTAAGCAGAGAAGAATTGTTTTAACAGATCACTGAGTCTAACCAAGATTTTTTGTCTAGATGATTAGAATCAACAGCCATCTTTCGACTTCAATTACCGTCTCCGATACACACTGTATAGCAATATAGGTACCTCAATATTTTGAAAAAATAAAAAAAAACTCTCCATTCTCCAAAAGTTGTAGTACAAAAGTTTTTTGTCTAGATGATTAGAATAGACCCATTTCGCCTTAAAGCACCCTACCCGATACACACCAAAAGATCTATGTAGTGTAGGTATATCTGATAGATACTAATATTATCTTTGTACGTCTGATAGACGCAGTGCAGACGCAACACAATTACAAAAAAAAACTCAATATATATTCTCAAAGTATGTATATTTTTTTTACCAATGGTAGTTGGGAGTATACTTATTTTGAGTTTTCTTTGTAATTTTGTTGTGTCTGCGTTGCGTCTGCACTGCGTCTGTCATATCATCCGTCTGCACTGTCTCTGTCATCGAACTGGTATGTAATTATTTACGAGAATCAAGCCGCTGTGTATCTATGTCGGAGTCAGGAATCTAACCCGTATGTCTACTATTAAAACCCAAGTGAAGTGATTTACAGATACAATTTTAACAAAAATGGTGCAGCTAAATCTTGGGTAAGACGTAAGCTTTCTGCTCCAAATGGGTTTAGGATTGTTAAAACTGAATTCAAAGGAAATCCGAATTAATGTTTTGAGTGGTTAAGGCGGTCCGCAGACGTAGACTTTAGGGTTCCGTAAGCAAAGGGTAAAAACTGGACCCTATTACTGAGACTCCGCCGTCTGTCTGTCCGCCAGTCACCAGTCTTATAAACCGTGATAACTAGACAGTTGAAATTTTCACAGAGAATGTAGGTACAGTCCGCGAGGCCTAAGCTGAGCTTTGCATTTGTGTGAGTGATCACCAAAAAATCGCGCGAGGGGCGCGCCGCGCCTAAAGCCGATTGCCAAAATCAGTTTAAACCGGTTTATACCAAGCAAAGGATGCACCGCGCATCAAGCCGGTTATCACACCTACACTATCTATGTATACTCACACAAATGCAAAGCTCAGCTTACGCTTCGCGGACTGTATTTGTGTTGCCGCTATAAAAACAAATACTAAAATCACAATAAAATAACTATTTAATTCCCATACAACAATCCTGTTTTTAACGATAAAACGCAACGTAAACGCGGTTTATTATTACCACTGGCGCTATCTAGTGATAAACTGGCATCAGTGGTAAAGATAAATGCATAAATGATAGATATCTCTATCACATTTTTTTCATTTTTACAGCGTAAATTACTTTTTATTGGGAATAATATAAAACAATGAGATGTAAACTAGTAATTTACGCTGGAAAATGAAAAAAATGTTTCTGTTTTATTTCATTTCGAATGAATGTTTTGGAAAATCTTGTGGTGGCCCTCCCTATAAAAATAAAATCTTAATTCGAATAATATCGATATTAAGGTAGAAAACTAAATTTTTCATAATTTATTTTGGTATTATGTGTGTATGGAAATGGTAACAGTACCCACGTTTTTAAGACACGATTCTGAGAGCAGATATGCTCCCCCTGATATGACCCCTGGTCCAACAGACACACTGCCTTGCAGGTTTAAAAGTTTGAGATTTTTTGTAGGTTACCTACCTATTACCTATTCTATTTCAAAAGGCAATTAGCGAAATTATAGCGAAATCGTATTTAATAATACATTTTCAGACGAATTTCGATCGTCTTTTGCTTTTATTTAAATTGTTCCAGACTTTGTTTATTGTAGTTTGTACTACAGTTTGAACTTTCGTTATAGAAACTGAATTTTTAAACATAAATTAATATTAATTAAACTACGAGTACCTATTTAGTTATTACTACATAACCTAGTTGCTTAAAAGTTGGAATTAATTATAGTTTTAGTCCAATTATCCTGAACCCATAGTCTAAGCAACTAAGCTTGTACCATGGGTACTAGACTAGACTACGGACATACCCCATATTTTACTTTTAGTTTGTTTGTAAATATTATATAGTAATGTCATACCTATAGTAAATGCCCAGTACCAGAAACAAAAATAATTTATAGTCAGCATAAATACTTGTCTTCGGAATCGAACCCGCAACCTTCTGCATTACAGTCGGGGTTTCTCCCGATGCGCCACAGAGGCCGTCGACTGAATATAGGTAAATAGATATATAGATTTATGCTTTATTATAGCTTAAATTAGATATAAAGCATAAATCCTTGGTTATCGCTAAAAGCGATCTCTTCCAGGTAACCTTTAGATGGAAAAGAAATGTAGGAGGGGATGGGTGCATTGATGAAAATAGGTACTATCAGCAACAAAAGTGGCTACCCAGTTAGCCGAAAGATTCGTTTGAACTGACGCCGAGCGTGGAATAAGCATAATTATCCACACATTGATATTATTATGCGAAATCATACCTTACGGTGGGTAGCCACTTTTGTTGTTGATAGTACATAAATTTCCTAAGTCTTTTTTGACTCCAAATTTTTAAGTGTTTTGTGACCTTTTGCGAAAATGACAATCTGCGAAAGTGACCAAATTTTTAGTGATAAATATTTGCAGCAAAACCATAAATATAATAAAACGCATAAACAGAAATCTGTTTATGAGATAGTAATAATAAATAAAAGTTTATTTTCATCAACCTAATACAAACATATCTATTTAGTGATTGAGACCGCCTTTTAAGCAAATAATGCCTGTGTTAGGCGATCTCGCTCTTCATTAACAATATCATACTAGTAGGTAGGTAATTAACATTTTAAACAGGTACACTATACAAAACACTTTTACAATAACAAACATTAAAAATCCCACTAAAAATGAAGCCAAACCAACAAAAAATTATAACAAATATCACATGAGGGTATATTTGAATTAAAATTGTTAAACGCACGACCACTCCTACCATTCTCGCTCGGGTAGTCTCCGTAGGACAGAGGACAGAGGTGTAGGTAGGTACGATAATGTATGATGCACGTATCAATGTGTGAGTGCGATCACTAATTTGTAGTCAGAGAGATGGTGTCATTGTTTATATCACAACTATTATGAATAAATAAAAATATTTGAAATAATAAAAGTGTGTGCCGGAAATTTATAGGTTAACTATAGGGTGCTTTTGTACTATAAAATTATAATTAGGAAATGTATATTATGTGCATATTATGTTTATGTTTTATACCATAGTCATAAATATAAATCGACTTGTACTTCGTTTAACATTATTCTATTTTGTGATATTGTGTAGTTATAGTTATATTATATTACTAATTAATTATGACATTATTATTATATAAAAATATATAAATATTTATTATTTTAACGTATGTGTGTGTTATATTCCATACTATATTCTTTTTTATGTAGTGGTAATTAATTGAAGTGTTTTTTTTTATTTATTTTTTTAAATAATTTATTTTGTATTTTATATAGGTACCTCAATTTTGTGTTTTTATAATTTATTTGAAATTAGTTCACCATTTGTTTTATATTTAAATAAAACAAATAATTTAAGTTAATAGAAATAATTATAGTGATTTAATCCTATTGAATATCAATTTTCCTTATTCGTATTATATGTGTATATTTAAAAATTATATTTGCAATAATTAATTTTATCTTTATATTTGTACCAAAATTATATATTATGTATAAGTTCAATTGTAGTGTAGATTATTAGTCACTTGATTATTTACTCCAGTAATGTCTCAACTTTATAGTAGTCTTGTGATAATAGCCAGTTTCTTAATTCTACCTTAAGCTTGCATTTGGTCATTGGGTAAATTTCAATTTCTTTATTAATATTGTTATATAGAGTAATGGATTGCCTAGTATACTGGCGTAATGCAAATTTTGTTCTAACCTGCTTAAATTTATTAATTATGTTGGATCTCTTTCTTTAAGATGTTCCTTGGCTCGTATATCAATGTCGTATGTAGCTTAATTGCAGCATCAAACAAATACAATTTCCTAACTGTCCAATTTCCTAATAGTCCAGTCTCAGTGTAAAGATCAGTAGTCGGGTACCATCTTGGTTTAAAATACATTACTTTAATTAGCGCCCTTTGAGCTCGCTCTAGGTCCAAAAATTTAGTTTTGGTTGCACCCCCCCAAACTGGTATACAGTAAGATAAAACTAATGGTACTAAAGCAATATATATTCTATTTATTAGAATCTTGTTTGCCACATATCTTAAGTTTTTGAAAATGTAAATAAACTTTCTAACTCTGCTCATCACTAGCTCCAAATGTGCGTGCCAGGACAGTCTTTGATCCACCACTACCCCGAGATACTTAGTACTTTCTACCTTACTTATCTTAGAGCACATGCATATGTCATCGCTCATGCCACATAAATGTATCTTAATTTCATAGTCTGACGGTGGCTGAGATCGGTTATCAGTACTAAAACAGATAAAATTTGTTTTTTGCACATTCAATGTTTAGAAGGTTTGTGTTAAGCCATTTTGCCACAACTCGTAAACCCATCTCAGCCTTACTTTTAACGTCTCTCCAGGTATGTCCACAGAAAACGATGGCAGTATCATCTGCATATGAAAAAATACTTCCTCCGTCCAGCTTCAGGTTGCAAAGATCATTGATGTAGAGCAAAAATAAAGTAGGACCGAGAACACTACCTTGGAGTACTCCATAAGTGATAGACTCGACACTAATTACATCACCAATTTTGACTCTTTGTTTCCTCCCATTTAGGTAGACTGTTAGCAAAGTGAGTGGCGTACCTCTTATGCCATACTTCTCAAGTTTGTACAAAAGAACAGGAATTGATACTGTATCAAACGCTTTCTTCAGGTCTAGAAAGACCGTTACGCATTTCTGTCCTTTGTCTACTTGTTCGACTATAAGCTGACTTAAAGCTGAGATAGCATCTTCTATCGAAAGTTGTTTCCTAAAGCCATATTGAGAATGTGACAAGATGTTATATTTATGTAAATATCCTAACAATCTGTTATTAATTATTTTTTCTAAAATTTTTGATATTGACGTTAAAACAGAAATGGGTCTATAGTTGCTAATATCAGTCTTGTCCCCACTTTGAAAGACAGGCGTTATTATAGACTCTTTAAGTGATGTCGGAAAGACACCCTGGCTCAGGCACAAGTTAATACAGTGTGATATAATTGGAGCTAATATATGCAGCGTAAGTTTTAAAAATTTAGAAGAAATGCTATCCCAACCTGGTGCACTATGTGATTTTAAATTAATAATAATATTGTATACTTCTCTAGGATGGGTTTCAAGCATTACAAGGGACGTAGGTTGATCTGTACTTGTATTAATTACCATATCTTTTTCGAAAATATTGCTTTGATCAAACTTACTTGCTAGAGTTTGCCCAATAGTGCTAAAGTATTTATTGATGAAATTGACTGATTCTTTAGGTGAAGCCTTTATATATAATAATTGGTTATTAGTGGTTTTAGGAACTCTATATTGCGTTATGTTGTTTATACAATTCCAGAGCATTTTGCTGTTGTTGGCCGATTTGTTTAGTTGTTCTTGTTCATATTTTCTTTTTAACTTTTTGATTAAATTATTGCAGAAGTTACGGTATCTTCTATAGGTAATTTTTAATATTTCATTATTTGGGTTGGTTTGTACTGTTAGGTATGTTAGACGATTATTTTTTTCATAACTTAATTCATTGTGCTTAGTGCTATTAATGTTAATATCACCTAATATTATGATCTTCTCAGATGATTTAACTGTATCCAAATGCTTACCTAAAGAGTTTATAAAATAATCTGCATTTTTATTAGACGGTGATCGATATGTACAAAGAAAAGTTGTTTCGTATAAGTCAATTTGAATGCAGGACGCATGTACTAATATTATTTCTTTGACGTTGGCAGTATTATGTGTATTTTTAATGTAAGTGGTTACGCCGTCATTTTGATTAAGGTTATTAGTAGTCACAAAAGAGTTATACCCTGCAATAACAGGAATAGATTTCATTTGTTGAAACCTACATTCCGTTAATACTATAATATCAATATCACAACCAATCTCAGCCAAATTAATATTTAGATCGTCCATATTTTTATACACGCTTCTTATATTCTGCATTACAATAGTTAGGTCATTTATTTGCTTTCTAAATTTTTTATGAAGTTCTTCTAAATTACACATAAATGAATTTGCTATTTCAATATCATCTAATTCGTTTCCCGATTGCCTTGCATTATCCATTATTGGTGAAAGAGGCCATTACACTATTTGCTAGAGTTAAGTATTGCATGTAATATAATGTAATCAAAAAAATATAAACAAATATATAGATAAATACACAACTACTCTAAGCTATTTTTGGTACAATATGAAACTTGTGTTTGGGGTTTTGTTTTGTTGGAGAACATATTATATGTTATGATAAACGAATTAGTAGAGTTTTGTGCGTGAGTTAAAATTGAAGAGAAGCAATAAACAAAATTTTCAAAAATGTTTAGAGTGTTAGCTGCTTGTCATGCGGATTGCATTAGACTATTAATTTGACTTTCATTTGTAAGTAGAATAATGGAAGTGTTTTCACTTTTTCTCACATATATTCGTCCATAGGATGTCCAGCAGAATTTAAAATCCTTAGACTTCGCCAAATCTCTTGCAAGGTAGAATAATCTCGATGCCTTAACTGTCAGTTGCTCTGCCACATATACAGGGGTATCTTCATTTTTGGTATGGCCAAGATGTTTTGCGCAGAGTTTGGTTTTATGTTGAACGTTGAATGAATTGAATGAATGAATCTAGTGATGATTTTTGTCTTTCGCAAAAAAACTTTTGCACAAATCTTAATTAAGATATGTACACATAAATGTATTAAATAAAATAAGAACAAATATGTTTTTTATGTTATTCGATTAGGCCGGGAGCTTCCCTTCAGGTTTAAGTAAGATGAGTGAGAGAATTTTCGACCAAACAATTTTGTTTTGTTATGAAAAGTTTTTAAATGAAAATATATTACTATTAATTAATTATTCCGTCAGTAACTACCTACATCGCAAATAACTACGGGTACAAAATATTAATTTATTCTTATAAAACACAGTTAAAATAAAAAACTAAATTAAAACTAAAACTGATTAAAATAAAACTAAACTAAAAACTAAACTAAATCTAAATCAGCTAAAAACTTGGTGGAGGGAAAAGAATTTTTAAATATTTTTTTTGAAATGATCCTCTAATGATAGACCAATAAAATAAATAGGGTAGATAGCTAATGAAGTAAGGAAGTTTTTGAAGTTGGTTTGGAAAAAAAATAATACGCGAGTTTTTCTTTTAATTGCTCTTTAAAGTGTTTATAGCGTTTTGTCAACGCTCACTTTATGAAATTCTTTTTTAATTTGTAACAGTTTGGTTAGTGTTACGCCTTTTTTTGTATCAGGTAACATGACCCTATTATTCAGCTCCACATTTGAAAAGAAATCAGCCAATTATCTCAATTGTTGCAGTAAGTATGACCAAATAGGTATCAGTGGTCGCATTTTAGTAGAAAAATGAGAAAAAAGGCCATAACTTCTAAACTACGAAAAATCGCGGAACATACATGTGGGTGATTCGGGTACCCCTTAAGGTCCTCTACCTCTGGACTTTCGCTTGACACTCGTTTCTGGGACACCCATATTCCTTGTCTATTTTGGACTTTTGTTCCAATTGCTCCAATTTCTTAGTAAGCTCTTCGTTTTGACCCATAAGCATAGCAATGGAACTCTCGATATTAACATTTGACTTTTTTATTTCTGTTAGGGCAGGCGAAAATATTTTTTTAAGCTTTTTCTTGTTCTGCCATAAGGGAGACCATCATGGCCTTCATTTCTTTTTTGAACAATTCAAAATCATCTTCTCTTTTCCGTTTTAGATTGTTACCCCGGGAAGATAGACTATTCGTTTCAGTATCGCCCTGTCCCAAGAGATTAACATTTCCATCGCTAGCCGACTTCTCTTCTTTGTCAAGTGTAGTTTGTATCAGTTGTTTACTCGCCATTGTATTCGATGTGGTGTCGAAGAAGTTTTTGGCTCTCGGACTATGCACTCGTAACTACGCTACGTCACCGCTTACTTCCTCGAGCTTATAGTCGCCTGGTACTTCGTCGGATTTCTTGGTTTAATATTTTCAAATATTAGCTGAATTAAAACAATTTAAAAAAACATTGGGCTAATAAAACACACGACTTGTCGCTTTCGCGGTCCGAGGGGAAGAGGATAGTACTTTCGATAGTAGAGTTAGTAGTAAATAGTAGAAAAATTACAAATAAACAATATAGTAGCGTAAATTATTGAACATTATCGACGGACCGGAGCGGAGTGGAGGACCTTCTGTGATTTATTTCTTATATCGTAGTTGTAGGCGAAGATATTCAATATTATAATTGCTAAGCGATAGAGGTTAAAATACTTCAAAGCATTATCTTTTTGAACATTTTTAGTGTTCCGTACCTAAAGGTAAAAACGGGACCCTATTACTGAGACTTCGCTGTCTGTCTGTCTGTCTGTCTGTCCGTCCGTCCGTCCGTCCGTCCGTCCGTCTGTCACCAGGCTGTATCTCATGAACCGTAATAGCTAGAAGGTTGAAATTTTCACAGAAGATGTATTTCGGTTGCCGCTACAACAACAAATACTAAAAACAAAATAAAACAATTATTTAAAAGGGGCTCCCATACAACAAACGTGTTTCAAAAACTACAAGAGAATTCTATAGATCGAGTTGGTCATGGAATTCAAAATGGCTGCCCTATCTGTCAAATATACTAGTCTGCCTTCACTGTCCAAAGAGTTTTTTATAAGTTTCAGATTTTCTTTGAATCAAAGTTGTTGTAAACCATTTTAGGGTTCCGTAACCAATTGTGATAGTGGTACGGAACCCTTCGTGCGCGAGTTTCGCACTTGGCCGGGTTTTTTTTAGTTGAAATAGGCTAGTATTTTACCTCATCTGACCTGATGGGAAGCGATGATGAGGTCAACGGTGTAACATGCCTAGAAAAGACTATCATTCTTGACGTGAAGTCTATAAAGTTGTAGTTAGACGGGGTTTTCATTATGACTCTAAAATGTATGCCACTAGTTTCGTACCTAATGTAAACCCTGCTTTAAGGGCCCTATTCTGAAAAACTGAAAATCCATGTCGGGCGCATCGAAAATTGTTGATTATTTCATGACGGAATGTCGTAGAACTTTTTTTTGTGTACAGATTGTAGGCGACATTGTTTCCGATATTTTAGTGCAGTTTCCATACAAATATGTCGAAAAGTATTGAAGCGACATTTTAGCCAAATCTTTTTTTCACATTTTTTGTCTAAACTTTGGATAGGCTTTGCACCAATAGGAGGTTCTTGTCTTAAAACTACACCAAAATGTAGGAAACAATGTCACCTACAATCTGTGCACAAAAAAAAGTTCTACGACATTCCGTCATGAAATAATCAACAATTTTCGATGAGCCCGACAGGGATTTTCAGTTTCAAGGTCGTTGGCGTATATACTCCTTTTAATGAGGGAATATAGACGCGAGTAGTGAGTTCCACTTCATAACAGTTCCCACTGGAAAGGTGAACCAGACATAACTGGTAAGCGAAAAGGGATCGCTCACCCTGAATAGGTGACGTCTGTTAGCATTCCTATCTTTTACTTTTCTTCGGTTTTCGCGATGTGAATATAAAATTAAACTCATCTTCCTGTTTCAATCGCGTTGCTTTTCTTAGTTTAAGCGTTTTTTCAATACCCGACGCGAAGTTCAGAGGACTTTACAATGCCTCCTGGTTTTCAGGTTTCCAATACGATTTGGACTAGGTATGGTTTTTATCACTAAAACCTAACCATGTTATTTATCAAAGGAAACATCTACTTCGTCTTGTATCTGTGTCGGGAGAGAATAACATACCTACCTACTGCATTATATACCTACTTACCACAATCACACCAAAGAGAATCACAAAATAATATTTGTACCTCCATGAGTGGGAAAACATATCAACGGAAAATGATCATACAAAACACCTTTTTCTTGGTTGAAAGAAACTCTCACAAAGGCTAAAATATATCAATATTAAATACTACAATGCCAATCATAAATCTTTACCGGTCTAATACTACCCACAGCTACTTTGAAAGATATAAATAAAACAGAAGCGCAACTGTCTTTTCTTTGTGCCTGAAGTGGGTTCACACGACTTGTAACTACGTTACATATAGCTAATGTTAAGTAATACTATTACAAGGGAAATTGGCTTGCTTAGAAAATATAAAAAGTCATCAGTATGATTCTCTAGGAATCGATTAGTCCACTTTATATTATAGGTAAGGTAAGGTAAAAAAGGTAGATGTATAGTCATGACAGATATATGTAAGTTTTATGGCATAAACATATTTGCTCTAATGTCTTTATCCAGGGAGGGAAATGTAAACTACGTTTGTATGGAGAAAGAGAATGGAGACTATCCTCTTAAAGATAAAACCGATTCGGGAGAGAAACACTCGACGCCGTGTGAACGTACCGTAACAATGCTAAAGCATTATTCATTTTAGTCATAAAGGTTTTTATTAACTACCAAACCCTAAAACTTCCCAATGCGGTCAGTACAGTACAGTACCAAGAAGCTGGCAACCTACAACAACTGCAATATTGCAGACGGGAACCCTGCAACATCGTCGCCATGCATGTTGTCAACCTAATAGGATTCTAGATTTAATGGCGGCCCACAAATCCAGTACAATTGCAGGCAGTAAATAACGCTTCTGGATGGATAAATTACCAGATCCGTATCGCTGCAGGCTGTGTAAAGCTGCTACTAAGCTCCCGTCTAAAATACTAGCCCCATTAATTCGCGTCCCGCGGTTTATGATCCCGTGGGAATATCGGCATCAACAGTAGCTATGTTACTCCTCGATAACGTAGCTTTCTTTTGGGTAATCGTAGCTTTATATTGGTTTCTATTTATGAAATCGGTTCAGTAGTTTCGGAGATTACCCGGAAAATACAAACATACACATATAAATGTTACCAACGTTTACTCTTTATAATATTACAAGCAATTTCCCGCGGTTTCACCCGCGTTAGTCCTGATCCAGTGGGAATATCGGGATCAAAAGTAGCCTATGTTACTCAGGGTGAATGTAGCTTTCTAATGGTGAATTTTTGAAATTGGTCTAGTAGTTTTTGAGTTTATTCATTACAAACATACGACACACACACACAAATGGATTTTTTTCCTATAATATTAGTGTAGATGACTAAGTTAATGTAACGTTTGTCTTTTACTGTGATGAAGTCGGTCAGCTACATGAAGTTTCAAAGTTAACAGACAGTGACAAACGTTACATAAACTTAGTCATCGTTTGTAAGTCACGTTTGTTACGTTAATGTCACAGTAAAAGATAAACGTTACATAATATCAGTCATAGACTAGGAGGAGGAAGTTGGTCATCTTACCTCATTAGTACCAAGTGGAGAATTATATGGTGGAAAGAGTAGTAAAAGTTATGCTAAAAAAAAGTCTGTCAGCCTCGAGTCAGCCTGGGCCCGTCTGCACTCAGCCCGTTTTTAGGGGATCAATCGGGCCTGGGAACTTACCGATGAGGTAAGTTCCCAGGCCCGATTGATCCCCTAAAAACCAAGTTGGGACTACTATGGTAGAAAGTAGACTGAAAGTTATGCCTTAAAAATTCGGTCAGCCTCGAGTCAGCCTGGGCCCGACCCTACCCCGATTGATCCCCTAAAAACGGGCTGAGTTCAGACGGGCCCAGGCTGACTCGTGGCTGACCGACTTTTTTTAGCATAACTTTTACTACTCTTTCCACATTATTAGTCCCAACTTGGTACTCGATGAGGTAAGTTCCCAGGCCCGATTGCTACCCTAAAAACGGGCTGAGCTCAGACGAGCCCAGGCTGAATCGTGGCTGCCCGAGTTTTTTAGGCATAACTTTTACTACTCTTTCCACCATATAAGTCTCCACATGGTACTAAGGAGGTAAGATAACCAACTTCCCCCTCCTAATCTAATTTTATGTAAGTTAGGGGAGTTTGTTAGCTCTTTATCTATTCATTGTACCTAGTATAAATATGCATACACTAGAAATATTTTTCAATGAGATATGCGCCATCGAAAATTCTCCCATTGACAGGATTCAAAGTTGTGCCTGTCGCTTGCCGGGCGAGAAATAATTTTAAGTAATACGGCGGGCGGGAAATATTTATAGTAATTGAATTGAAAACCCCCCTACTTTTATGAAGTCGGTTTAAAAAACAACTATCGTCATCGTTACCCCATCTCTTAAGCGTACATGTCGGTGAAAGCGACTAAGAGATCTGGAGGATACTGGCGAGTCTGGAGGATACTGGCGAGTCTGGAGGATACTGGCGAGTCTGGAGGATACTGGCGAGTCTGGAGGATACTGGCGAGTCTGGAGGATACTGGCGAGTCTGGAGGATACTGGCGAGTCTGGAGGATACTGGCGAGTCTGGAGGATACTGGCGAGTCTGGAGGATACTGGCGAGTCTGGAGTAAACTGGGGTAAGCTGCCTAGGCCCAAGCTACATGTTTACAGTACCAAATAATAAATAATAATAATAATAAATTCTGTGAACAACACACAGCGCCATCTAGCCCCGTGGTAAGCGACTAAGCTTGTGTTACGGGGACTAGACAACGGATATAATACTTATATTTAGTTTTCTTTTGTAAATACATACATATTATACATAGGGGGACACCCAGACCAGATACATTTTTTTTTTTTTTTTTTTTTTTTTAATAAGCATTAATACTTGCACCCGGCGGGAATCGAACCCGCAACCTCCTGCATTGCAGTCGCGCTTTCGCACGACGCGCCACAGAGGTCGTCAAATCTATTTGCAGTAAGTATGGTCAATACAACTTTCTTACTGTGCTTACGCGGACCCCGGGGTCCCGAGAGCGATGCATCCAAGAACATGGCTCTTATGAGAAGGATGAAGAGAACGAGAAAAACACGTCTGTGTATCTACGTTACGTAAATAAAAGCGACGTAGTACGTCCAGGGTCAAGTTGAGGTCACCTTTCGCATTTCTAGACTCGAGTTGCAAGCGTAGGGTTATTGGTAGTGAAGTGAAGTGTTAGAGCCGAAACCGAATTCTTGCGGTCTGGTTTTCGGTTACGGTCGAAATTGAAACTTAGAAGTTAATGTTAAAAAGTTATGCAGCTCATTTATTTATTATTGAAAAAATCAAAAACTTAAAGCTCTCCACATAGGTAAAAAACAAAAATCCCAACGATCTCATTAATTTTGCCACCCGCAATAGTTCCTATTATACAAAACATACAGAAACGATAAACGTAGGTATGTAAAAATATGTAAGTTTTGTGACATTGCAGTACTGCCGAGCCCTCGAATTTATCTTCTCAGGCGGACAAAATTAGTGGTCAGGGTAGTATGTCAAAGGAACTCGTGGCGCTACGGGCGGCGACGCGTCTTAGTCGTGACAAATCGGTGCGCGTGTAGCCTTAGATTAGTACTAGACTAGCGTCACCACCGCATCCACAGACAACTAGATAACTGTGGCATTTAGAACTACGAAGTCCCAGTTCGGCGCAACCTATCATGTAAACTTAGTATTGTTTTCTGAAACCGAAACTTGATATTTTTACCGAAACTGTCCGAAACCGAAACCGTACTGAACTAGTTATTGTTGTTTTATCAAAATAAGTCTTGTTATTTTTTACTGTTTATTGGATGCATCGATTGGATGAGGATTTATAACTATTTGCAATCTTTATCGGAAAATATTTAACTATGAGAAGTCAATTTTACTAATATTATTAATATGTGAAAGTTTGTATGTAAGTATATTTCTTACTTCTTCGTGTTAATAAATCGATTGCAATGAAATTCCAAGAAGGATAAATAATCAAGAATATTTATTGTTTAAGAGACACATAAGGGTCCATTGCAATAATAATTTGGATACAATCACTTACACTACCTACTTTACAGGTCAGGTCTTCAGGATTGACTGAAGAAGGGACATGTAAGGAAGTTCAATCCTGAAGAAGGGGCTTGTAAAGGTCTCAAAACGTTGATCATTGAAACAATGCTTAAAGTAATTAACACTATGATTGTTCCGTTTTCTGTATTTACCGGTAATCGATATGATTTTGGTCAGTAAATAAACCGGTTATGTGATAAATGGAAATTTAATCGGTTTATTCAGCTTTTAATACCGGTTAGCGTTCCGTTTTCTGTATTAACCGGTTATCGATATCATTTTGGTCAGTATTATAACCGTTTAAACCATAAACCGGTTATGTGATGTATGAAAATTTACCCGGATTACGACCGATATTAACCGGTTTTTTAAAACCGGTTCCGATCCCTGATATCCTTCTTAGTCTATGATTCTATCGACACTGTAATGTGAACTCGTACGAACCCGGTGCAAATCGCTAGTGTAAAAATATTTCGAAAACAGATCTCAGAAACGTCGTTAGATAGATATTTATTGTTTTCCATCACATCGCCCCGATTCTATTACCAAAGTATTGTTTTTAAGTAAAAGCCAGTCCATTTAAAACTTTCACGAACAACTTTTAGAAACTTTTTTCAAAGTCAACAAACTATAACTTGATCCCTTTGAATAAATTTACTTTGGTTTGTCGTGTCATTCGATCTTCGAGGGAGAATCGACCTTAGCGCTTTTAGTTAAGGTCGGGAATCGTTTGACAGAGTTTGTCGTAAATAATACCTTTATTTTAATTCGGTGGTCACAATTACTATAAAAGTAAAGTAATGCTTTTATCTATATAAATGTAGGCAGGATTTGGTTGTGAGTTTGTTGTTCGAATTATGTAATGGTTGGTTTGATTGAATAAGTATGGAATTCATTAGGTAAGTAGCTACCATTCTAAATTATTATAGTATTTGTGGTTATAGCGGCAAGTGGAAAACATCATCTGTGAAAATGTCTACTCTCTAGCTATTAAGGTACATAAGATACAGCCTGGAGACAAACAGTTCCTTTTTTAAATGCTTCCAAAAATTCGTCCTCGGCGGGATTCGCACCCGCGACTAGGTACTGGGAATACAAATCAGTGTGTTAGACCGTCTATCGCCACGAGTCAGTATAAGACCTGAGACAAGTCGTTAGTTTGAAATTAAAAAACGACGTAGACTGGTCTCTATCAGAGACTAGAAGCAGAAAGGTCACCTGATAGTGATCCATTTCAAACTCGTCTCTGACGGACGAGACGAGCCAGTTACAAAGTCTAACTGTTCGGGTAACTAATTACTCACACATCTCTTAAAAAGATGGATCAGAATTCGAATGTAGTAGTTGTTAGAATACCCGCCATCTAGGTAATCTAAGGATATAGGCACATGAGTTACTTTTACTCATGTGATGTATGTAAGTATTTCCAAAAACTGTGTGAATTTTTTTCTTTATTGTGTTTTTTAAAAACTGATGTAGAGACTTATTACGTAGTAAGTTTGTAGTAACTGCAAAAAGTATAAGTAGGTATAAAATTATTCTATTCGGATCTCACACTACTTACATTCCAAATTTTACCACAATCGGTTCAGTAGTTTTTGCGTAAAAGAGTAACAAACATACATCATCAAAAACGAATTTTTCAGCTAAAGACAATCTAACCACTGCAATTTAAGACTACCCTCATAAAAAAGATAAAACACTCCGACGCTTAACCGGCGAAGTGTGCTGCATAATGAATGATCAAGAAAATTAGAAGACATCGCACTAACTCCCAAACTCTTGGCACTATTACTTTGCAAATCCAGTTATGTGGGTAGTTTAATAATATTTTATCTAGCGAGTCGACTTGGTTTTTCAATCTTTCCTCTTTATAATATAAGTACAGAAAATTAGATACAGATGTAGACTAGAAACGCATCGCGGTTTTCCTGGATAAGTTTTGATCCCAAACCTACCGGGATCAATAGTTTATGTGTTGTTTCAGATCTCGAGCTATCTACATGGCGAGATCCATTGCTATTGGTTCAGCGGTTTTTGCGTGAACGGGCGACTAACACACACACACACATTAAATTTATCACTTTTTTACTCATATAAAGGTGTCAGTATGTCAAAATTCTTGTAAAGTGTATGGCGTCCCGGGAGAAAGAGCTTTAGTACAGACTTCGAAACGTCGTATCAAAAAGCAACGCGATTATTATAAACCATAAACCGGCCAAGTGCGAGTCCGACTCGCGGACGAAAGGTTCCGTACCTTTTTGAATTTAATGAATGGTATCTATATTCCGGTTTACGTTTTATGACGTTTAAAAAAACTAAAACTAAAGTAAAAAAATATTGTATTTTTTCTATTTTGTGTGAAAATCTTAATGCGGCTCACAGAATACCATTTACTTACAAAGTTTCAACAGTATAGGTAGTTCTTATAGTTTCGAAAAAAAGTGGATGTGACAGACGAACGGACAGACAGACATGACGAATCCACAAGCGTTCCGTTTTTTGCCAGTTTGCTAAGGAATTAGTGGAATTTAAAAAAATGCAAATTATCAACACACACATTCACAAGTTGCGCTCGTGTAGATTCCACACCTTATTCAACAACGTGGAGCCCATGGGGTCATCAAAATAAATTATTGCGTTTCCGTAATGCTATTACATCACCAAAAGAATCATCGGAATTGGTTCAATAACCCAATATTACCTGTCCTAAATACCCATTAATATAGCCTACTTAATTCAATCAAAACAATTAATGAATAGCTTGGTATACACAAACAGTGTAGGTAGGTAGAAGTGAAGCCTTCATTTCCACCCCAATAGATAAGAATCTCGAAATATTTCTGGTCCGGATCTCGGTCAAATCAGCCCCCGAGTGCCCGACGGATGTAATTTTAACATCGAGGAAAACCGAGCAAATTAGGGTGAAAGAGGGAAACGAAATTACAGGGGATCAAACTTAATGAGGTTTATCTCTTGTTCTTTCTAAGTGTTAAATTGAGGTGTTAATTTTGGGGGGTTGTAATTAGGGGGAGTTATTTGTCTGTTAAGGTGTAAGCCGACTGTATTCTTATCAATAGTCCTATACTGGTAATGATGGTGACTTTTATATTGCTGATAGGTTTAAAAGTGAAATTAATATTTAGTGTACTTTTTTTCTAAGAGTTTCCGTTTAAAAATTCGAAGTTTTAGTAACACAATACAAATAAAAGTAGTCTCTATCAGTTCCAAAATGATTATATCGTTTAATGAAATGTAGAAATATGTATATATGTTCCTAAATCAAAAACGCTAGGTATTTAATTTTCAGCACGCCAGGCAAATATTAGTGATGTTTGGCTAGCATTATGGTTTTAAGATTGTCTTTATTTACTAAATAAATAAAAAAAGATATGTAAATCTATTAAACTTAAGGTAAACCTATGCAACTAAACCACAAGGTGTAATATACAAAAGTTATATCTGATATTTCACCTGCGTAAGTCCCAATCCCGTGGGAATATCGGGATCAAAAGTAGCCTATGTTACTCAGGGTGAATGTAACTATTTAGTGGTGAAAGAATTATTGAAATCGGTCCAGTAGTTTAGGAGATTACCCCCAATATACATACATGTTACCAACGTTACCTCTTTATAATATTAGTATAGATATAGATAGGATATTGTAGACCATTATTCAAGTATCTACTTAATAGCCTAGTAACATAATAATTAATCACATTACAAATTATTTAGTAAAGTTGGTAAAGGATTCAATTAAATAAATACCTATCAACATTTTTAATTATTAACATCAGCTATGAAAAATCAACTTAATTGTCATTAACTAAGTAGTTGAGTTGTAAAGTTTTAGTTCGATTCAAAATAAAACTTTGTAGGGGTGTTTCGAAGTAATTAAACTTGAAAACTATCAAATGTAGGGCTAATTTGATAAGTAGTTAAAACTATTTACATTTTAACTGTAGACCGTTAGTTCCCAAATGTTTTATATATTATTTTTAGCAGAAATAAAAAAAGTTATAAAAGGTATGTAATGAATGATCTTAATTTCCAAAACAAAATATTCTTCGACGTTCCACGTTCTTTTCGATATTTAAAAATGATAACCATTTTTAAATAAAAAAATAAGTAGTTGCACTTTGCGCCGTAAATTAAAATGTTAAATTAAGTCACAAATGTCTAAATAAAACCTAAACGGTTATTATTAGGTATGAGAGTACAAATCCGGGAGTAAGATGAAACATAGGATTGAAACCTAACCCCAAACAGTGGCGGTGTTTCAACCGGCATTACCACGAGACAATCACATGTCTCAATCGATACCCGTCATTTAGTACCCGAAATGATTCGAGAGTTGTCTCGACTCGAGTGAGTCGCGGCTGGGTCAGCTCAAACGCGGGTGGCAGCGGCAGAGCGGGGCGGTGGCCCGACGCACGCAAATGATACGACGCCCGATCGATCGCCATGTGCCCGGTCGGTGCTGGCCCGCAAGTCACCCCCCACCCTTCTCCCGCTGGGAGGCCAGGGTGGGGGTCTCACACACACAAACACCACGCATACACGCACACAAATACAACCCACCAACCATCTAATGTGTCCTGCCAAATGATCCGTATAGAATATTAAATCGTCTACGTATTAAATACCCATCGGCGGAACATCTTCAAATTGTTTCCCGATTCCAGTCAATAATCTCTCCGAACTTAAAACACATCCGAATCGGATTAGTTTTTAACGTTATCCTACTAAAATTTTACCGATACTAGTAGCAATGGTACTCAATAGAGTTTTAACAACTTGGTTATAACCAGTTACTAAATCGGTAGTAAAACTTATATTTTATTAACATATAAAATTAGTAATTTTCAAGAACATAGGCTCCTAAAACTAAATAATATTGACAATCTACTAATTAGATAACTAACACAAAATACTAATTACTAAAGTGATTAATAATACTGGCATTGGATGCTACTATAGGAGTATTACTAGTACAAGTTAGCAATAATAGTGCAATATGGGTGAAAGCATGTGCTAGGTGAGCCTCACGCGGAGGTTAATTGAACTCGTTCCACGTGGGAGCAATTATTTACCTCCAACAACCACGTGAGCGTCATCACAATGCATGGCCACAGTACATACACAACTAGCTACGTATCTATATACGACCACTGCGGACGACCTAACTAAAAATGAAGAAATAAGATAGTGAATTTACAGACATTCCGCTTTAATGTTTCTCTAAAGAACTTGTACCGAAATCTCGACTCTAAGCCGTTAGCGCAGCGTCTAAATCACAACGTTACTAATGAAAACATAAAATTGTTTAGACACCATAGAATCTGCTGATCTAGGTTCGGGGATTGTAAAAGGAAAATAAAATAGGATTGTAGTTTTAAAAAGTGTTTTAATTAAAATTGAATAATCGCAATGTGATAGAAGACATGGAAATGATAGAGAAAATCGCGGTAGCTTTGCAAGATCGCATGCGGTCAATACAATATGACAGTTTACACTATTCTACGCGTAAGAACTATCTATCTAGTCTAGACTATTCTACGGCTAGAAGCAGAATATAGGGATGTTACTCAACGTGTACATAAGCTGGATATAAGTGCAAAAATGTAGCATCGGGCGATCCAATGACGACACCCTAAATATAGGGCACGTGATCCGCTGAAGGCCGCAAAAATTTGAACTCACATTAGCCACGAACGGATACAATCCAAGAAAGTCCTATAATATAATGTTAAGAACTGTTTCTTATATAAAACTTGTTGTTATAATTAAACAGTCACAGTCAACAAGAAGCCGGTGTGGTGTGCTGTGTGCGCGTTTGGTCGTTCCACGTAGTACACATTTGGTAGTGGTTGCGTCGTCGATCGTGAGACGTGCTCTCGGCGCGAGTGTCGCGGCGCTACTGAGGCGCCTCGCGGCCCCGACCCCCGCTCGCCCCGCCCCGCACCCCGCGTCCTCCCGCCCCCCTCCGCTGCATCCTTCAAACGCTCCCTGATAATCGAGAGAAAATACAACGCACAGCTGCAATCGGGACGCCGCATTCTATGCTTTTTTGGCCATGAGTCAGCCGATAATTGCATCAGACCTCATTGGGTTGACTCCGCGACCGCTCGCCTGTATGCAGTCTTCACAATCTGGCCACATCGGTTCGCGTTCTGTATCACGAAGAACCTACATACAGACATAATTTAGAAGACTATAGACCATGAATATAGATGTTTCATTTTGTAAGCCAACCACGGCTTTATGTAAAATTACGATCGGTTAAGACGAGACGAAAAAAATCAAGCTCTGTTTGTCCCATGACAGTTATAGCAGGGATCGTAAATTAAAGGCATCTCCTCTGGTATTGCCCGAAGGATATGTGAAGGAAAGACAGATAAGCTGTGCGATTGAAACTGATCTGTATATATCGTTTAAGATCAATAATATTAGTGTAAATACATCAGAAGCGGGATCAGTTTATTCGATGTATTTCGTAGCGAGCGAGTCATCGTAGCCGTAGACGTAGGGTCTACGAGACGGCTACGAGTCTACGAGAGTCGTACAAGAGTCTCGGCCACGAGCGTTATAAGTGCGGCAATATTTTTTTGTAAATGTAAAGTAAAAACATTTTACAGCTTTAAAATCTGGCACCATAAATAAAGAGGAACAGTGTAGTGTATTATTATGGAGATTTTCTAGATTTTGTTGTAAATTTGCGCAGTGTGCAATTTATTATGTTATGTTTATGTTTCGTTCTAGTCGGGCAGTCGTTTTATTTGGATACAAATGGATCTTGAATTTGTTTGAAGAATATTTAATTGCTGAGCTTTAGTTTAGACTTTTTATGCAGTTACCATCTGGTGAGATAGTGGTCAAACGCTCACATTTCACTTATTTAAAAAAACCAAGACTATTTTGCATTTACTGTAATTAAGTCTGTCTGTCTGTCTGTCATATCATAACTCTGTATCTTAGATGAATAGTTTTTTTTAATCACATTTTATCTGTTTTTCTTGTTTCGCTTTTTTATTATTAATGTTCACTTAGCAAGCATTAAGCATCAGTGGAAACTTTGTTGGATTAAGTTATATTATTCATAAGTTGTTTTAGTTGTTATAGTTCTATATATTTCCCTAATAAACCTAAAAAACAAAAAAAAAAAAAAAAAAATAAGGTACGTTAAACAGTTGGACCGGCTTGTTATCACTGATACCAATCGTTAGACACTTTTTAAACTTTTTTCACTTTTTACACGATGGAAATCGTGGTCTCGAAAAGACACCCCGTGGTGTCTTCTCGCGGCCAGTGTGACCCGTTTGCCGAAACGTTGAGATAATTAATAACAATGTTTATCTTCGACGCTATCTAGACCCGTGTTTCTAATAATAATGATGGACCAATTGTTAGATCCAGTTCCGGGCCTGAAAACTCTAGCACAAAAAGCTAACTACTTAAAAACTGACTGTGATTAACTTTGCTACTAAATGATATTTTTTGTCTACTAATTAAAATATAATAGACTAGCTGCGTCTCGCGGTTTCACCCGCGTAAATCCCGATCCCGTGGGAATTTTGGGATCAAAAGTAACTTATGCTACTCAGGGTGAATGTAGCTTACTACTGGTGAATGAATTTTTAAAATCGGTCTAGTAGTTTTCAAATTTATTCATAACAAACATACAAACGCACACACACACACACAAAAGTATAAATCTTTCCTCTATATAATATTATTATAGATATTAAAACATTGTTTACCAACCCTACGTGCAATATAGTACTTCAGAGCGCTTGTCCACTATGGATTATGCTAAAACCTGTATACGGGAACCGTAAACATCAAATCAAATCCTATAATACTCTCAGACGCAGACTAAAGATCGGAAATCGGCCTATAATGTACTTATACAATAATTTTGATTATGTATACCTATGACTTTTGGAAATGCTTTATTTGTCGCCTTGAACGGTAAGGCCGCCTATTTGTAGGTACAACATTTATTTAGTTTTAATTTTTTTATGTAATGGACCTAGGTATTCGTTTTTGTAATGTGGTGTTGATCAAATAAAATGTAAAAAAAACTCAATCTAAATGCAATTTTATGCAAAAAAAATTAAACTCGATAGATGAGCATTTGACCACTATCTTAGATTAGTAATGAAATGGTAGGTACTTTTGAGAATCTGTTCTTTTGATAATCTGTCTTTTTGAGAATCTGTTTTTATGAGAATAATTCCGTGAAATCCCTTAGTGACATCACCCATTCTGTGACTATGTCACAGGACTTTGCGACGCGACGCCGACATGCATCCGCGCAACTTATCGGCACGGGTATTGAATGTTTTAGTTTTCAAAATAGTCAGCCGATCGTTCAGTCCAAAAGTGGGCTGACTATAAAGTACATAGTCTACGTAAACGTAACTCCTATTTATTCGTAATAAATATATAGCGTGTGAAACATACAATGACAGATAAATAACAGATAAATATGTCTTATTGGGGAGATATAACACACGATTTGGGATTATTTGCCTAGATAGAGATAGATAGGTTATAGGTTACTTAGGGCTTAACATCCATTTTATAGGTACATAGGTTTATTAAGATGGTATTTTATCTATAAAAAAAATTTTTTAACTTAGTTTGCAGCATGCAAGCCTACTAGCTCATTACGGAACTCTGTTGCTAACAAACTACGAATGAAACAAATTTACTGAAATTGTTGATATTTGCGTTTACGGATAAGTATACAATTTGACAGTTACAGTCGCTAGTTACCCATTAACGGTTAGCGATGCCGTATGGCATCGCAGAATAGTCGTTCAAGGATTCGCGATTTTCTCGGCAAAAACATTTACGAGTTTAGTAAACTAATTACATAATCGGGTACTAGAAAGACGTTACCATGGATTGGCTTTTGTTTTGTCCGATTACAGTCAGATTTAAATTCAAAATAAACGGGTACAATCCAGTGTCGAAAAAAATAGGCCAAAAAATGAAATCTATTTTTAAGTAAGTAACTTTTTCGCCTTTTTTAGGGTTCCGTACCCAAAGGGTAAAAACGGGACCCTATTACTGAGACTTCGCTGTCTGTCTGTCCGTCTGTCCGTCCGTCCGTCTGTCACCAGGCTGTATTTTAGTAATTTTACCTGTTAATAACTATTTAAAATTGTTCGTAAGACTACGTACAATAGGTTAACATGTAAAGGAAGTGTAATTTTGTTTTCACTTTGTTTTTATCAAGTGATAGGTAAATGCGGGTGATGCCATATGGCATCACTAGCCGAATACGATATCGTTTTTACTGACTTTGTGTTAATTGTGTGTCTTGCATATTTAGTATTTTTTTCATCATATTCGGTTTAATACAATGTGTTTTTATTTTGCACTATTTAAAATATTTATTTTTCATAAGAGACACTATAATTCACCATGTAGAAGCATATGCCATTCTTTAAAATTATGATTAGCACATACTGTATCGGTATGTGCTAGAGGAAAAGAGTGGTGGTGGCAGATGTGGCTTTCTGCAATGCATGTGTAATGTCTAAGTATGCAGGAAATTCTTTGCCTCAGCTAGATTTTAAGGCGACATATCGAACACACATACATTTTGAAATAGCAATCCATTCCCTTGAACGCTGGTCGACCTTCATCATCAAGATTCTCCAGGAGTGCAAACAGAGTACCTATCTACCAGATGACATTTGTTAAGATGGAGTTGGTCATTATTTGATATCTAATGCCAAAGGGCCGAAGATGTGCATATGGACCACGGAAAAGTCAAAACAGGTCTGGGCATTGTACGTGTGATGTGAAGCTGTGCTTGAAATGCAACTGAAATTCCTTTCATAACCAATTTTTTTTCATAAATATAAGATTTAAAGTTTTTTCTGCACTGGAGTTTTTGTTACCAAATTCCCAAAACAACTCAATAGGGACGATATAAACTGTATTATTGCCAGAAATAACTAATTTATTGATGAGTTTATACATTAAAAAATACAACATACCTATTAGGCTAGCGGTGCCATATGGCATCACCTCAATATTTCCGAAACTACGCAATTTTTTTTTATTTTTTCGACGGATTCCTATAAATCTGACATATATTAACAGTATATTCTAAAATCATAAAAATCGGAAGCAGTCGAAAAACTTGGCCTATAATGGGTTAAACAAAATTGCAATAGCAATTTGTTAGCGACTGAATGACGCGTACCTAGTCCACAATTTTAATTGTTCAATCGAGATTTGTTAGCAATATAATTACGTAATCAGCTAGCTGATTCAGCGCATCAATCTTTATTTTTTATGGTATATAAATAAATAAATAAATAAAAGCTATTTGATTTATTTATTTATCTACAGTAATATTATAAAAAGAGGAAAGATTTGAATTTTTGTGTGTGTGTCTGTATGTTTGTAATGAAAAAACTTAAAAAATACTGGACCATTTCAAAAACTCTTCCACCAATAGCAAGCTACATTCACCTTTAGCCTGACACGGGCTACTTTTGATCCCACGGGATCGAGACTTACGCGGGTGAAACCGCGGGACGCAGCTAGTGGTTAAATAAAAGGATCAATCAAACTTTGAATTTCAAAATTAACGTAGGTACATAATACATACGTACTAACTAGTCGAATAATGTTGTCATTATAAAAAAATCAATTCAAAAATCTACCCTCTGTGATAAAGTTCGGAACTCTTTAAAACTTGTATCCAACTTTGAACACCTGCGACTTTCGATAACTACGTACCTATATGTATATCTACTTAGATTTACTATCTTCACTGACAACAACTTTACTGGTTTTTTGCCTTTTTAAACTCCCGACGGAATAAGTGGGGTATTATACGTTTGAGGTGTCTGTCTGAAGGTAGGTATAGGGGGAATCTGCAATGAAACGGACGTGTTTTGAAACGGACACTGTCGAAAATCGACAAGGGTCACAGGCCTACAGGTCTATGGTCATCAATGGTTATTATATATTATCTGTGTGTATGTTAGTCTATAAGGTACCTACATATTTGAATGAATAATTGTTATTTTCATATTGGTATTTCGATTACTGCGATACAAGCTTGTGCTTAGTGTAGAACTGATGTATTATGTAATTTGAGAAATGGTTAATAAGTTTCATAATAATAAATAAATATGAATATATAGGTAAGAATTGTGCCGTCACTCAAAAAACCAAAAAAAAATGATCAAAATCTTGAGATACCGTCCGTTTCATTGCGGATTTCCCCTATCTGTGTATCTGTCTGTGGGGTCGTAGCTAACGAACGGTTGAAGTGATTTTGATATCGTTTTTAGGGTTCCGTAGCCAAATGGCAAAAAACGGAACCCTTATAGATTCGTCATGTCTGTCCGTCTGTCCGTCCGTCCGTATGTCACAGCCACTTTTCTCCGAAACTATAAGAGCTATACTAGTGAAACTTGGTAAGTAGATGTATTCTGTGAACCGCATTACGATTTTCACACAAAAATAGAAAAAAAATATGAATCTTTGGGGTTCCCCATACTAAGAACTGATATTCAAATTTTTTTTTCAGCAAACCTACACATGTGGGGTATCTATGGATAGGTCTTCAAAAATGATATTGAGATTTTTAATATCATTTTTTTCTAAACTGGATAGTTGGCGCGAGAGACACTTCCAAAGTTATAAAATGTTGGTCCCCCCCCCCTGTAACTTCTAAAATAATGGAATGATAAAACTAAAAAAAGTATATGGTGTACATTACTATGCAAACTTCCAACGAAAATTAATTTGAATTTAATAAGTAGTTTTGTTTTTATTGTCATAAATCGTAAACCGCAATTTACCTTTCAAAACAAAATCTGTTGTATATATAATACATATATTGTACATCTGTTGTATATATATAGTACAGAACCCTTTGTGCGCGAGTCCGACTCGCACTTGGCCGTTTTTTTGGTTCATAGGTGACTTATGCGCTAGGGTTTCTAGTTATGTTTCATAGAGATCGGCTTAGTCGTTCAAAGGATATAGGGGGTCAGGCTCGGAAATAAAACTAAATGTAAATGTTTTTAAAAATGCTCGAGTGGGGTATCAAATGAAAGAACATAACTTTTGTGACAGTACCTATCTGATCATTCTGGAAAATCATTTTATTGATCTTCTTTGTGCTTCGGAAGGCACGTTAAGCAGTTGTCCCCGGTTGTTATCTCTGATAGCAGTCGTTAAGTCAATTAGAGGCTTCAGGGCGACCTGACAACTCTAACTAGGTTAACCACACTACTATCGACGACCTCTGTGGCGCGTCGTGCGAAAGCGCGACTGCAATGCAGGAGGTTGCGGGTTCGATTCCCGCCGGGTGCAAGTATTTATGCTTATAAAATAAATATTTGTGTCTGGTCTGGGTGTCCCTCTATGTATAATATGTATGTATTTACAAAAGAAAAATAAATATAAGTATTATATCCGTTGTCTAGTCTCCGTAACACAAGCTTAGTCGCTTACCACGGGGCTAGATGGCGCTGTATGTTGTTCACAGAATTTATTTATTTATTTATTTACTATACGAAAAGAAGAAGAAGTCATATATGATTTGAAAACAGACAGACTTTCTAAAAATAACTCTCCATCTCTTCTTATATTTTCAGAATGGGTGTTCTGTTTTTACATCCCTATTTTAACTATGATCATTGACTTTTTATGCTAACTGTATGACGTTCAACGGCAGTTCAATATCCTGCCAAAACATGGGTAACCCTATCATACCTACCCGTGCAACATGTAACATTAACCCTTAATTAACAAATAATATAACAATTTAATCTTAAGATTTGATGCTGTCTGTACGATACACGACATGTAACGACAGTTAAATATCCTGCCAAAATATGGGTAACCCTATCATACCTACCCGTGCAACATGTAACATTTTAACCCTTAATTAACAAATAATATAATAATTTAATCTTAAGATTTGATGCTGTCTGTACGATACACGACATGTAACGACAGTTAAATATCCTGCCAAAATATGGGTAACCCTATCATACCTACCCGTGCAACATGTTACATTAACCCTTAATTATCAAATAATACGATAATTTAACCTTGAGATTCCGCACGAAGATATCGGCCAAGAAATTTAACCCTAAAATGAAGAAATTTCCTCTTGGGGTACGCGCCGTCGCGTCTCCTTACATATCCGGAGAAAAAAGATTAATACACCAAAGTGGGGTGCAGTAAAGTGGATTCTAATATTTAGGCCATAGAGTTGTAAGTTCTTTGGCTTTAGTTGGAGGCTGAAGGGGTGTGTAGTGGGCCTGTTCGGGACGTCCTCTAAGAAAATGGAGACAATACGATTATAGTATTGTAGTATAAGCGAACATTTTAGACGCTTTAGTTTTAAATTAGTTATTTAAAAAAAAAACAAAATTGTAGGTATTAGAAGTTTTGCGAACAGTAGATCTCGCGAGCACTTTACTGGAAAGACCTAGGTTTTTAACCACCTTCAAAAAAGCAGTAGATTTTTAGGTGAGGTGCTTATGATGAAAAGGTGGTTCCAGGAGAGCCTCGTCAATGTAATATCTTGTAGATAAAGCGCCTATTTATAGGTATCAGTCGAAAAGTGAGTGTTTTACTGTATTTAAATAAGCTTTTCTTCTCGTTACTTTGAAGTTCCTCATCAGGTCTTCACCAAATTTAAGATTAATAAGAAGTTACCTTAAATATAAAAATAAATAGTAGAAACGGATCTCTTAGTGGAAAATATCAAGTACCTCCATTTGTGGGAGAAATAACCCAACAATCAAAAATCCCCCAACACAAACAAGAATCAACATGCACTTGTATATCTACAAGTTTTCAAATGATAAAATTAAGTAAACGTTTTATTTTACCTAACACATTTCTTTATAATTAAAATAAACACAAACAAATGTCAAATAAATAAAAAAATATAAATTACATTAGATACTTATGCGTTATTTTTTCGAAAAAAGTTTACATTATATGTTTAAACACCATTTCAAAATGTATTAAGTCACACTTATATTATAATAATTGTTTAATAGGAAATACTGCTTTTAGAAAATAATTGTAACCGGCGGAACTCGAAGTTCTTTTATGTTTGATTGTTTCGCTCGTTCCTGCCAAGGTACAAATAGAGGTCACTCTCGAAATATTGTCTGAAATTAGTTGGTCAGTCTATAGATATTTGCAAAACTTTAATTTATACTATAGAAACGCAAACGCTTTACCGAAAACGCCGAAATATGCTGCATAATGGAATATCATAAAATTAATTACCATAAAATTAAAAAAAAAAAACGGGTTGCACTCGGGGAGTGCCGAAAAAAGTAATATGCACACACTATAGTTGCAATGAGTTTCAGTAGTTCAAAGTTTTGTATTCTAGTACCTATGTGTGTTTGTAATGAATAAACTCAAAAACTACTAAACTGATTTCAAAAATTCTTTCAAAAAGCTACATTCACCCTGAGTAACATAGGCTACTTTTGATCCCGATATTACCACAGGATCGGGACTTACGCGGGTGAAACTGCGGGACGCAGCTAGTTAGATATATTATTCTATGCCCATATACCTAGTTGTAAAAAGCTTATCTAACAAAACTTTAAAATCTTTTTTGTACGGCAAATCGACTGCCCTACTATTCGGCAATTTAAAAGCCGATTAGGCGAGTAGTCGGCTAGTCGGCATACGCAATAGCCGGCCCATCTCTAGACCTATCTAATAATATTTTTTATACGACTTCCAAAAAGGAGGACGTTCTCAATACACTTTATTCCACTTTGTTGACCTGGTTGAAGGAAGTGGAAATTTTAGTGTAACCTTGCAATCATTTAACTTCACATTCGTTTGTGGCATTTTTAGGGTTTCGTAGCGGAATGGCAAAAAACCCTTATGGATTCGTCATGTCTGTCTGTCCGTCCGTATGTCACAGCCACTTTTTCCCGAAACTATAAGTACTACCTATACTGTTGAAACTTTATGCTTGACTAGCTGCGCTCCGCGGTTTCACCCGCGTAAGTCCCGATCCCGCGGGAATTACGGAATAAAAAGTAGCCTATGTGTTATTCTAGGTGTTCAGTAGTTTTTGCGTGAAAGAGTAACAAACATCCATCCTCACAAACTTTCACATTTATAATATTAGTAGGAAGGATTCCTGATTACTCGAACAGGGCTTGGCTAATTGTGTTTTTTTTAAAGAGGATAAGTCAACTAGTCAAAAAAAAGGACCTGACCTAAAAAAATACTGATCGGAGTGATGAGCAGAATAGTTCCTCAGTAAGCAGTAAAATGATTGATCACTTTTGGACCTCCTCCCAGTAGAATCAGACCTTGTGTTACCAGGAGGGTTACTTCGGTTCGTTTCGATACGACAACGATACTGTCATAACGATGGTTCTACTGTCACCCTTCTATCAGAATTTGACAGTAGAATCATCGTATGACAGTATCGATGTCGTATCGAAACGAACCGCAGTAACCCTCCAGATTATGAACTAATGGAGCACTTGGAAGCACCTTCTCATCACAAAACTGCTCAATTAGTGCGTTATAATTTGGAAAATTTAGTATAGAATAGATTGGAATAGTTTATTTGCAACAAAAATAAAACTAATACATAAACAAAAAAAAACAATGATAGAAACATGATTTATTGCGAAACGGTCCTCAACTTAGCATAATCTTTCGGCTAGCGCTGGTCTTCCGTTGGGACCGTTTTGGTAAGACGTCAGTAACAGTCAGTACCATGTTGAACCACAGAATGTATGACGATTAAAACACATAATTAACAGTATTATGTATGATACATGTAATACAATCTCTAATATATAAAATTTCCATGTCACAATGTTAGTTACCGTACTCCTCCGAAACGGCGCGACCGATTTTTACCAAATTTTATATGCGTATTCAGTAGGTCTGAGAATCGGCTACTCTCTATAATTTATAAGGCAAAACAACGTTTGCCGGGTCAGCTAGTAATATATAAAACCAAGTAAAAATATACCTATATGTAGGAACAAGTAACGAATAGGTAAGTTTGTATGAGCACAGCAGAAAAATTTACTAAGGAGAGCAGCAGCAGTTTTAAGTAGGTACCAATATTTCTTGGTACGTAGGTGTAGGAGTGTAATTTTTTACAAAATCAATAGGGAGAGAAAGAAGCCCTCAATATTATAAAACTAGCTGCACCCCGCGGTTTCACCCGCATAAGTCCCGATCCCTCGGAATTTGCGGGATCAAAAGTATTCTATGTCCTTTTCCCGGTTCTAAGCTACCTCCTCACCAATTTTCAACCAAATCGGTTTAGCAGTTCTTGAGTTATAAATGGTGTAATCAACACGACTTTCTTTCATATGTATATAGGTACTAGCTGCGCCCTGCGGTTTCACCCGCGTAAGTCCCGATCCCGCGGGAATATCGGGATACAAAGTGTCTCCAGCTATCTATATTAAAAGTTTTATCGTAATCGGTTCAGTAGTTTTTGCGTGAAGGAGTAACAAAGTCGCATACATACATACATACATACAAACTTTCGCGTTTATAATATTAGTAAGATGCATAGATAAAAATAAAATATTCGGGCAGTTTAGTATTCTTTTTAAGTAATCTATCTCATCATCATTATGGTCTAAAATGTAGCACGTCGTAAGGTCTGGCATTATTATCCATAAATTGGCGTTATCTCTGAATTGAAGTAAGTAATTGTGGAGATATGGCTTGAGTTTAGATAAGTATAGTTATGTGGATATTTTTTTTAAATTTGGGCATTCTCCAAAACCGCCTAACACTTTAACCGAGTTCTGTGCCCGTAAGGCGGCGTCCACTTTATTATAATAAAACTTAGATTTTTCTTATGTTTTCGCGATGTTGGATACAGGATCTTCTTCAGGATTGACTGTCAATTGAGAGTCCTGTAAAGAGACCTGTAAAGGTCTCGAAACGTTGAGCGTTGAAACAATGCTAATAGTAAAAAACAACACGCGATTCAAACCGAAAAATGGGTTTACTTTCTAAACTTTTTATATTCACGCAATTTGTTGACATAGTAACATTTTCCCGGGTCTTAATTTCGTATTACTATTTATTTTGTTACCTTTACGTTTTATCCATGTTACAATGGTCTTGGTCGCAAGGGGACTATAATAATAATACGCTATTAAGACCCGGGAAAATGTAGCTGAGTTTAATTTCTATATAATAAAACTAACCTAATATTTCTCGATCCGTGGACATGATTGTTAACTGCTCCTGTTAAAATTATAGACGTCTGTATTATGACGATTGTAAATACATGATTACAAAAAAGAAAAACCCACATTCCACATGGAGTTTCTTGTGGTTTCTTCTCGTCAGAGGGCGCGTTCCAAAACCACACTAAAATTATATTCTTAAGTTGACATTTCAAAATGTGCATGTGTTTTTTTTAAATTAAAGTGTTTTTAAAATTACATGTTTTATGCTCAAAACGTTATTTTTACAAGGAGAAATGCATCATCAAATTCCGATCCCGTGGGAATATAGAGATCAAAAGTAGCCTATGTTACTCAGGGTGAATGTAGCTTTCTAATAGTGAAAGACCTATTTGATCTGCGCCATGTTGCGCTGTTTTCTATTGAAAGTGATGGTGACCGTCCACGGAACTATTAGTTCTATGGACGGTCACTTTCAATACAAAACACGACACCTGCGCAACATGGCGCAAATCAAGTCGCGTCGGCACAAAGATCTAATGTCATTTTGTATGGTAGGTACTTGTAAAATATGTATAGAGTTCAGTGGTATAAATGTAGATGAACTACCCAGTACATTTTTTAATACCTAATATATTTATCAAGGAAAAATAGCATACAAAAATTTTTACTTGCGGCGAGGCTTGAACTCGCTGAACGGCTGAATTTTTGTATGCTATTTTTCCTTGAAAAATAAATTTTCTAAATAAAATAGCCTTGAGCTACATACAAAAATTAAAAAGAAACCTAATATATTATATGCAGTTTGTAATGTGGTGTCCTGTTATAACGCAGGCTTACAGTGTATGGGCATTCGAAATAACAGCTTCGGTCGGTCACCGACCCCGAGCGGATTTCTTTGCTCCAGAAAATGGACTACGATGCGTCTGTGAACACTCATTTTTATTTTGTCGAATTTGAATGCTTTCCGTACCTACTTAAATACACTTACTTATCTACAGAAAGATACTTGTTAAACTTTAACTTCTTTAGTTATTAACGTTTAAGACTTACTACTGACTACTAAAATCACTAAATTTTCAGTGTTCCGTAGGTACTCAAAGGGTCTGGATCCTATTACTGAGATTCAGTTGTCTATCTATCTGTCAGTCTGTTATGAGGCTGTATCTCATCATAACATTTTCCCGGGTCTTAAACGCGTATTATATTTGTTTGTCTTCTCGCGACCAAGATCATTGTAACATGGTTGAAACGTCAAAGTAAGTTAGTAAGTAACAATACGAATATGACTCGGGAAAATGTAACTTTGTTAACAAATCGTATGAATTTACAAAGTTAACTTGTATCTCATAAACCGTGATAGCTAGACGGTTAAAAATTTTAACAGATTATATTATGTATTTCTATTGCCGCTTTAACAACATATAGAACAACAAATCATAGTAGACATAGTTTGCGGTGGCCACATAATAATATGTTTTTAAAACTGGGTTAACAATGCAGCTTAACTAAGCTAAACATTCGTTTAGTCGACAGTCACCCATCCAAGTTATGACCACACCATGCGTTGCTTAACTCTGGACTGGCCGTACAAGGATGTAACTTAAAAAGATTTAAACGTACACCTACTATAAAATAAATAAATTATGTGAAAAACACACAGCCACAGCGCCATCTAGCCCCGTCGTTGAGCTTGTGTTATGGTGACTAGACAACGGATATAATTCTTTAGTAAATAAATACATATTTAATAAAAAATACATTATGCGATGAATTCAGAACCTCCTCCTGTTTTGGGAGTCGGTTAAAAAGAAAGTCGTGTTAGTTATACTATTTATAACTCAACAACGGCTGAACCGATTTGGCTGTAAATTAATGGGGAGGTAACTTAGATTTTTTTTTCAACTTTTTCCCCTCGATGCCGGAACAAAGTCCGCCGGATCTGCTAGTTATACAAAGATAAACTATAACTATGGAACAAAGGCACCACAGAGTCCAGCATAAATCGTAAGAGTTCTTGCCAAAACCTGTTTCCCTTCGCTAAAAACCGCGCAGCCAATTTACAAGTAACAAGGGATTTTATAATATCATGTAAGTAGGTAAAATTGGCGGGTTTTCAATTTTACTCGGATAATGAAGGGCTGTGAAAACTTGTGCTGTAATGGTGAATGCGTTCGGCGTCCATCCGGGTGTTAGAGTCCGTTTGAATAGCGAGATAAAAAGCTGGCTAAGTGGGAGTCAGACTCACGAAGGGTTCCGTACCATTAACACAACAAAAAAAACGTGTGGCACTCGGGGACTGCCGCGGTAAAGCTATTGCATAGCATTTTTTATCAACTTATGCAATTATAATTATTTATTTATTTTGTACCACGTTGCTATACATGGTAACCATGACAACATGGTAGGCGGAGTGGGGGGTGTTAGGTTTTATTTTCGTTACGGAATTTCTTGATTTGGTGGCCGCGCTCAAAGCCCGCTATAAAAGCTATGCAATAGCTTAAAATACGTTTGTTGTATAGGAGCCCCACTTAAATATTGATATTCTGTTTTTTGTATTTGTTGTTACAGCAGCAATCTTCTGTGAAAATTGTGTAGCTGTCACGGTTCATGAGATACAGCCTGGTGACCGCGTTAGGATTTCAGGTTAGGTTGATAATAATCCTGACATAGAGACCGACAGTAGAATCTTGGTAAAATGGTCCCTTTTGCCCTTTGTGTACTGAACCTTAAAAATTAGGTCTAGTGCCCGGATCTGACGGACAGAGTTTATTTTGTCGCCAGTTTAAAAACGAATACTAACATAAACTGTCGATAAAATATCTAAACGACAATAATTGTATGATGCGTCCAAATTAAATCGTATTTTGTTTTCTGCTATTGTTTCAACCGTCTTTTGCTATCGTTTCGACCGTCTTTTGTTTTCATTTCGACCGTCTTTTGCTATCGCTTCGACCGTCTTTTGTTTTCGTTTCGACCGTCTTTTGCTATCGTTTCGACCGTCTCTTATTTTCATTTCGACCGTCTTTTGCTATCGCTTCGACCGTCTTTTGTTTTCGTTTCGACCGTCTTTTGCTATCGTTTCGACCGTCTCTTATTTTCATTTCGACCGTCTTTTGCTATCGCTTCGACCGTCTTTTGTTTTCGTTTCGACCGTCTTTTGCAATCGTTTCGACCGTCTTTTGTTTTCGTTTCGACCGTCTTTTGCTATCGTTTCGACCGTCTTTTGTTTTCATTTCGACCGTCTTTTGCTATAGTTTCGACCGTCTCTTGTTTTCGTTTCGACCGTCTTTTGCTATCGTTTCCACCGTCTTTTGTTTTCATTTCGATCGTCTTTTATTTCAGTTTCGATGTGGACCCACATCGAAACTGAAATACGAAATACGACTTGACTGAAATACGAGTTGACGACTATCAAATTTGAAAACGTGCATTCGGTCCGCATACCTCAACTAACCTGGGCCCAGTTCATCATAGTTCACCATTAGAGATGGGATATTTGGGCCCTGACCTGGTCCCAATAATTTTGAAGACCATTTGCCCCTTAAACTACACGCCCTACGGCCTACTACTATACAGAAACGCCACTTAAAATTTGAGCCTTGTTTCAATAATTGAGCAGCTTCTAAATTTAAAAATAGCACCTATGGGACTTTTTGAATTTGAGAGGTGCTTACTTGTTAAGGTTGAACTCAAATTTTAAGTTGCGTTTCTGTATTCGGCCGTTAGTACCGTAAACATAACCCGATATAAATCGACTTATAAACCTAAGTATACATTCTCTCTGCTCAGGTGCTGCAGGTAAACCCAACAGGGCAGGAACTACAGTAAAATTTGTAATCTTTACACCTCTCTATTATACGCAATCTATACTCTATACCAGGGGTTCCCTAACTTATTTGAGTCGCGCCCCCTTTCGACCATAAAAAAAATCCACGTCCCCCCGTCCTCCAGTCCAGATTATCAGGTCAGGATAAAAATGTGATCAAAATAAATATTTTTATTGCTCATTAAATTTTTTCAGTCATACAAAAGGTATTTGGTAAGTTGTACCAAATACCTTTGATAGTGCCCGTGAGGTGACCGCGGGGCCAGTCTAGAGGCTGATATTAGCCGACTGAAGAAACAATATTATGTTCTTCACAGGCGTCAATTTCAAATAATTTTATTGGTAGTATCGAGCCGTCTCTCTCAGCGATTGCAGGTATTAACTGCACAGGTGGCCCGCGCCCCCCTTGAAATAGCTCTGCGCCCCCCCTGGGGGGCGCGCCCCCCAGTTAGGGAACCCCTGCTCTATACTAATATTATAAAGGAGAAAGATTTGTATTTTTGAGTGTATGTGTGCGCGTCTGTATGTTTGTTAATAATAAACTCAAAAACTACTGGACTGATTTCAACAATTCTTTCACCATTAGAAAGTTACATTCACACTAAGTAACGCAGCCTACTTTTGATCCCGATATTCCCACGGGATCGGGACTTACGCGAGTGAATCATTAGTATAAAAGCACTTTAAAAACGCCATCGTAAAATGTAAGCCGATAAAACTCAAAAACTACTAAACCGATTTCAAAAATTCTTTCACCATTAGAAAGCTACATTCACCCTGAGTAACGCAACTTACTTTTGATCCCGATATTCCCACGGGATCGGGACTTACGCGAGTGAATCATTAGTATAAAAGCACTTTAAAAACGCCATCGTAAAATGTAAGCCGTTATTTGTTGAGAGTAATCCAATGAATTGTTGAGTACAGAGCCTTGATTCAGTACCGCTCATAAATTAAAAATATTATTTTTGACAATGTACATGGCTGTAATTTGAACTCTTCTTGTATCCGGAGGGTGGAGAGCCAGGAAGTTAATGGATGTGGCGTATTGCGTTCGGATGCAAAGGAACTTGGCATGGTCGTAGAGCGAGAGGGAGGTTGAAGAAGAGAAGGATGGAGCGTGTTTAAAACCCTATAACGTAATTTTAATAGATTTTTCTTCTGTTTTCGCGATGTTGTATTGAAACTAAAGACATTTTTTGGTTTTAATATTTATTTATACCTATTTCAAAGCTATTGAATAGCTTTTATCGTGGGCTCTGAGCTTTGAATGAAGAAATTTCGTAACGAAATGTAAACCTACCACCCCCCACTCCACCTACCATGGTAACATGGTACAAAATAAATAAATAAAATTATAATTGCATAAGTTGATAAAAACGCAATGCAATAGCTTTACCGTGGCAGTCCCCGAGTGCCACACGTTTTTTGAAATGTACCTATAGTCAAAATATAGATATTTGTAGAAAACTTATTTGTCATTTGCCATTTTAAAGTTATTGTGGTCGTAAAACTACGAAACGATCAATCAAACTCCAGTTTTACAGATCTGATCATGTTATAAAACCTTCCCCAAATATCTGTTGTCTCATCACCGTAATATAAGCTTAATAGCCTACTATGGGGCTAGATGGCGCTGTGTCATGTTCACAGAATTTATTTATTTTAGAAGATAGAGAAGATAGTAAACAAACTATTTTACTCTGTCTTCTCAACTCAACAACTTAGTTCGTAATTATCTGGAACCAAGTTCCAAATAATGAATTGAAACATTCTGAACTAAAACAAAATATACTTTACTTTTTGCTCTGATTAATTTATATTCGGCCATAAATTAATCAGAGCACAGAAACGTCACTTAAAATTTAAGGGGTATTATTATACGTAAGTATTTGAGCGGCTTCTAAATTTAAAATTATTAGGCGAATTTTCTGAGTTTAACGGGCCACATACTGAAACGCTACTCACGCTAATTTAAGAGCTACCTAAACAATTAAGCAGCTCATAAACTCAGAAATTCCCATACTAATTTTGAACTTAGAAGATGCCCAACTATTTAGTTAGCCCTCATTTTGACTAGCGTTTCAGTAGTCAGCCAAGAATGCCACATCCAACCCTCCATGCCCAACCTAACTCCCGAACGCGTTGGCCCCTCGCCAATGAATAGGCTACCCTTCCAGCGAGTAACGGAGACTTCTAAACCTAACTAGCGCGTTGAATACTTAAATAAGATACTAGCTGTTACTGACATAGTAGGTCTCGTAACTCTCGATCCCGCGGGACTATCGGGATCAATTGTCTCCTGTGTTACTTGCAAGGATTTCATAATATAGTTACCTTTTTCCGGGTCTTAATCACGTATTATTAATATTTGTTTTCTTACCTCGACGTTTCGAGCATGTTACAATGGACTTCCAAGCGAAGTCACGCCACATTCTATGTCTCAATAATCACCGACAAAAAGTGCTGAATTGCAGCGACCTCTATCGCAGTAGCTGCATACCGTCATTTTATTTATTATTTATTTTATTTTATTCGGAAAGTAGACAGTGAAATATAGCATTATAACATACATCGAGTATTCCTACACGTCACATCGGTTAGGTCTCACCTGAGGTTAATCTATCTATACTAATATTATAAAGAGGTAACGTTGGTAACATGTATGTATGTATGTATGAATGTATATGGGGGTAATCTCCGAAACTACTGGACCGATTTCAAAAATTCTTTCACCATTAGAAAGCTACATTCACCCTGAGTAACATAGGCTACTTTTGATCCCGATATTCCCACGGGATCGGGACTTACTTACGGGAATCTGCTATTAATTATAACTAACTAGTTGACCCGGCGAACTTTGATAGAGGCAAAAACAAAAGGAAAAAAAGTATCCTATTTCCTTCTCCTGGTTCTAAGCTACCTCCCCACTTTTTTTCAGTTTTTCCCCAATTTTCAGTCAAATCGGTTGAGCTTTTCTTGAGTTATATATAAATTATAGTGTTACTAACACGACCTTCTTTTATATAGATAAACCATGAGCATAGTTTTAGGATTTAACTCAATAAATGAGTTAAAAAATATATTTTTCGGGTTTTTAGGGTTCCGTAGCCAAATGACAAAAAAACGGAACCCTTATAGATTCGTCATGTCTGTCCGTCTGTCCGTCCGCCCGTATGTCACAGCCACTTTTTCCGAAACTATAAGAGCTATAATAGTACTGTTGAATCTTGGTAAGTATATAAATAAACACTGTGAACAACACACAGCGCCATCTAGCCCCGTGGTAAGCGAGTAAGCTTGTGTTACGGTGACTAGACAACGGATATAATACTTATATTTATTTTGACGACCTCAGTGGCGCGTCGTGCGAAAGCACGGCTGCAATGCAGAAGGTTGCGGGTTCGATTCCCGCCGGGTGCAAGTATTTATGCTTAAAAATAAATATTTGTGTCTGGTCTGGGTGTCCCTATATGTATAATATGTATGTATTTACAAAAGAAAAATAAATATATGTAGTATATCCGTTGTCTATTCACCGTAACACAAGCTTAGTCGCTTACCACGGGGCTAGATGGCGCTGTGTGTTGATCACAGAATTTATTTATTTATTTATTTTTCTTTTGAGTAGAAAAAATAAGTATAAGTAAGTAAGGTAAGTAGTATTCGGTGAACCACATTAAGATTTTCACACAAAAATAGAAAAAAATAGTAAATTTAATAATTATTATTGACGTTTAAAAAAAACTACTTAGGTACCTTAACTGGATCTCGTTCAAACCAATTTTTTCTGTGGAAGTTTGCATGGTAATGTACAGAGTATAATATTTTTATTCGTTTGATCATTCTGTTATTTTAGAATTTACAGGGGGGGGGCACACATTTTACCACTTTGGTAGTGTCTTTCGCGCAAACTATTCGGTTTAGAAAAAAAGATATTAGATACCTCAATATCATTTTTAAAGACCTATCAGTAAATACCTTACACCTATGGCTTTAATAAAAAAAAATGTTTGAGATTCAGTTCTAAGTATGGGGACCCCCAAAATTTATTGTTTTTTTTTTCTATTTTTGTATGAAAATCTTAATGCGGTCCACAGAATACATCTAATTACCAAGTTTCAACAGTAATAGCTCTTATAGTTTCGGAAAAAGTGACTGTATGTCACGGACGGACAAACGGTCGAAGCAGACAGATCGACAGACATACATTAGATACCATACATGACATGACGAATCCATAAGGGTTGCATTTTTGCCATTTGACGACGGAACCCTAAAAAGGACAAGATAACCTCTCTTGCATACATATAGTGTCACTAAATTATCTGTTATGTAAGCTGAAGTCGGGCAGTTAAACCTCGACGACCTTTGACGTGCGTTGGGGGGAAGTCCCGACTGCTATGCAGAAGGTTTGCTGGTTCGATTTGCGGGATTTAACTTAGATTAAAACAAAAAACTAAAGATACGGTACCTAGTCTCGGAAAATGAGACAATAAAACTGCGTCTAGCTGACGCACTCGCCTCAGTCGTATGTCGAACCGTTGCCGCGTGAGCACGTGCTGTCACAGTGCGATTATTTTTTTGACATACATAAGAATACCTTTTTGCTTATTTACAAATGTCTGAATCATTCTTAAAGACAAATGTTTCAAAAAAACAATAATTTTATGAAAATGCATGTTGGTGTTTCTAGGTCATTTTTCGAATACGCAATGTTAGAATATACCGTGTCTACTATTTTGTTTTCATCTAAGGGATTTAAGTATTTATGCTTAAAAAAATACATATTTGTTTCTTGTCTGGGTGTTTTCTATGTATCATAATTATATATCCGTTGCCTAGTACAAGCCTAGTGCTTAGTTTCGAGCTAGATTGCGCTGTGTGTAACGTTGTGCAATATTTATTTATTAAATTACATAATAATCTGGATCTACCCAGTAGAACTGCCTGGCTTCAGCTTACCTATCATCATCCGAGCGATTTACCCGGTTGCATCCCTCTCGAGGGTCCGGGGTTCTCTTTCCTACTTTTACGTCTCCACTTCGCACTCAGCTTACCTATATCTTATACCTCTATACTAATATTATAAAGAGGTAACGTTGGTAACATGTATGTATGTATATTGGGGGTAATCTCCTAAACTACTGGACCGATTTCAAAAATTCTTTCACCATTAGAAAGCTACATTCACCCTGAGTAACATAGGCTACTTTAGATCCCGATATTCTCACGGGATCGGGACTTACGCGGTTGAATAACAGATAAGTCGGTGGCACTGTATGTAGGAGATGTTATTCTGTCCTTTTTTGAAGTTGGTTTTTATATTTTTATTATTATTTTTCTACTCTTTTTAGTGAATTTTCAACTGCCTCTTAAAATCAGCAAAATTGGAACCGTTACTTTAATCATTGTCCTCAATGATGAACTCTTGTTCTCTGATGATTGGTATGATTGGATCTGGCATTGGTAGTTTCAGGTGCTATATCAATTTGTACCTAAGTAGTTCTTTGGAAACCCATTTTATTGATACTTAGGTACTTAGAAGTCAAAAATTCGTTAATTTATTTATTTAACATTTATTAAATTTATTTAATTTACTGCATGCAATAGCACAGAATACATAAATAGTACAAGGCAATATAATAGCTGCTATAGTCTTGTAAAAAAAAAATTGAAATCATGAGATACAGCCTGGTGACAGACGGACAGACGGACGGACGGACAGACAGCGAAGTCTCAGTAATAGGGTCCCGTTTTTAACCTTTGGGTACGGAACGCTAAAAATTAAACTTAAACTTGATAGGTGGTTTAGGTGATTTTATGCTTTTTAGAAGTAGGTTTTTATTTTTTTTGGAACGAAGTTCCTTATCGCGCGTTGCGTAAGGGGGCTAGATGGAAAAAAATAAGATCAAAAGTGTTAACGGATACACTGTTTTTTTTTTGCTTGGCACTTCCGTTCATCCGAGTGTCCCTGGACACCTCTCAAGCTTTTTATTTCAGCTTTTTAGTGTAGATTTCAACAAACTTCTACTCAAAATCATAAAAATTGTGAGCATAACCTTAATCATTGAGCAGTTTTCTTATGAGAAGGTGGTTCCAGGTGCTTCATCAATCCCTAACCAGTAGTACAAGGTCGAATTCTACTGGTATAAGTCCAAAACTAAGCAATTTACTACTTTCTGAGGAACTATTGTACTCATCACTCCAAAGGTTCTCATCAAATTTCCATGGTATCAACATGAGACTCTCACGTTCCAAATAAAAAAAGAATCATCGAAATTGGTTCATAAACGACGAACCTCCTTCTTTTTTTAAGTTGGTTAAAAATAAATCGGACAGCTAATTAGGGTTAGTCCACTTTCGCCATACCAGGTTCTACGGCTACGAAAAAAGTAGTTATCCTTTCGCCATACCTGCTCGACATGGTCGATAGGCTATGGCGAAAGGATACTCCAATTTATTTATTAGATTTTTATTAACTTTAAGTTTAAAAGTTGTTGAGTGGAATCGTGCCCCTCGCGTCCTTCTACTCATCGTCGTCATCGTTCTTCGCAATGAATTGGACGTGGGCGTGGTTTTTACCAGGCTGTAAGGACTGACTAGAAGTTATCCTGCACCGTACTAGACGTGTAAAATGTGTGATAGTAGGTAATTGTTATGGAAGTACTAGACTATTATAAATCACCAGAAGGTCGTTACATACTTTTACAATTGAGATATTTCTCGCTTGAAGAAACATACGGAATATGTGATAAGTGTGAGTTATACATTCTACATACTTATGATAGCCTAGTACATCATACTTAATAATAGAGTATATTTTTTATTTCCTTCACTTTTTGTAAAAGTAGGCGTGGTCACCAATATGGCCACGCCCAGTTTTACGCAAGGTAATAAATGGGCGTGGGTGTGTGTGTGTGTATGTTTGAATGACAAAGAAGATTTTTAAAATATTAGATTACTTAACACTTTATTGTACCAAAATTTACAAAACTCATGAAAAAAACAAAAACTTACTAGTAATTATAATAAAGGTACCATGTGCGGCCTTATTGCTGAAAGCGATCTATTCCAGGCAACATGTAAAAAAAGAGAAGTGTGATTAGACTAAGTAATAATTATAATAAGTCTTATAATAAGTAGGTAGGTACTAGTTACTTACTATCCAACACAATGCATATTTCTAAATCAATGAATTAAATTAAAACAAGCAAATCTGCAGTGCTGTGATTATTATCTAGTGTTTTAAGATAATTATTTGTATAACCAAAGATGATTTTATAATAATTTTCAAACAGCATATTTTAAAATGATGGTCTGTGTTTTATATTGCCATGTTCTTGTAAAAAAAATAGCAAACATTATTATTAGATACAGGTCTAGATAGAGTTATAATAATTTTTAGTAATTGCCTCGACATTTCGACAAACGGGTCACACCGGCCGTGGTCCCGAGAAGGCCGACCGAGTTGAGTCTTCTCAGGACCACGGCTGGTGGAACCCGTTTCCCCTTACGTCGAGGTAATTAATAAAAATGATTATCTATAACGCGATCTAGACCCGTGTTGTGTGATAATGATTGACGGAAATCGTGTGAGTTTAATAAGTGTAGTTTTACCAAAGTCGATTGTTGTAGTTAAAAAAGTTATAAATAATTATTATGGTAGATAATCTTGAACTTGTAACGGCAGATATCTCGCCATGTATTTTATATTGAAAATAAAAATATTGATAATTTTAGATATTCTTGTACTTGTTATGGCAAATATTTAGTCATGTTTTTATATCGGACTGTTTTAATTACTTTTAGCATAGTAGATTGGTCAAAGATAATTTTGGATTACCTTGTACGTTGTAATTTTGTGTAATTTATCTGTTTTATTTAGTCAATTGTAGGTTAAAACGCCGTCCTGTGATTTAAAATTTAAGCATATCTGCTGTTCTGTGATTTAAAATGTAAGCATATCTACTGTTCTGTGATTTAAAATGTAAGTTTAGGTATCTGCTATTCTGTGATTTATAATGTAAGCATAGCTGCTGTTCTGTGATTTAAAATGTAAGCATAGCTGCTGTTCTGCGATTTAAAATGTAAACAATGTAAGGTATAATTTAATGTTAAATAGTAAAATAAAGAGTTGATTCATTTTATATTAATGCATTGGTCTCATTTCACATACCTATTATAACATTTCCATTACAAAATATAAATACTATTTACCTGTCATATTTTTGTCAGGGTTTTGAACAGTTTTATCAAAATTTTAAAATATTTAAAAACAGAAAAAAATCATAAAGTCGGTTTTTAATTTTTTTTCATTAGTTTTAGTGCATTTCTGCTGTCACTAAAAATCCTCTTTGTGAAGACCTTTCAATTAAAAAAAGAATAATCTCAATCGGTCAAGCCGTCTTCGAGTAATCGGCGAACATCCTAAAACCGACTTTTTTTGAAGTCGGTTTAAATGCTAAGATTATGAATCTTATGATTTAGAAATATGCATTTTGTTGGATAGTAAGTAACTAGTACCTACCTACTTATTATAAGACTTATTATAATTATTACTTAGTCTAATCACACTTCTCTTTTTTTACATGTTGCCTGGAATAGATCGCTTTCAGCAATAAGGCCGCACATGGTACCTTTATTATAATTACTAGTAAGTTTTTGTTTTTTTCATGAGTTTTGTAAATTTTGGTACAATAAAGTGTTAAGTAATCTAATATTTTAAAAATCTTCTTTGTCATTCAAACATACACACACACACCCACGCCCATTTATTGCCTTGCGTAAAACTGGGCGTGACCATATTGGTGACCACGCCTACTTTTACAAAAAGTGAAGGAAATAAAAAATATACTCTATTATTAAGTATGATGTACTAGGCTATCATAAGTATGTAGAATGTATAACTCACACTTATCACATATTCCGTATGTTTCTTCAAGCGAGAAATATCTCAATTGTAAAAGTATGTAACGACCTTCTGGTGATTTATAATAGCCTAGTACTTCCATACCAATTACCTACTATCACACATTTTACACGTCTAGTACGGTGCAGGATAACTTCTAGTCAGTCCTTACAGCCTGGTAAAAACCACGCCCACGTCCAATTCATTGCGAAGAACGATGACGACGATGAGTAGAAGGACGCGAGGGGCACGATTCCACTCAACAACTTTTCAACTTAAAGTTAATAAAAATCTAATAAATAAATTGGAGTATCCTTTCGCCATAGCCTATCGACCATGTCGAGCAGGTATGGCGAAAGGATAACTACTTTTTTTTCGTATGGCGAAAGTGGACTAACCCCTAATTATGTACCTAACTTTGTTACTAACAAATCTCGATTGAAAGGATTTACAATTTGAGGGTGACAGTAGCTAGTTTTCATTGCAATGACAATTTGTTTTTGTAATCGACAATAAAAATTTAATAATTTCAGCAAAACGAGGAGACATTAGTGTTATAAAATGGGTCGGGCAGAGTTGTTATCAGCCGTCGTCGCGTCGTCCTGTCTTGTATATAAGCGTGTTAAACCTTAGACCCATCGTCACTTATTTACCATGTGTTGAGGTAGTGGTCAAACGCGCAGTAGGTATATGTGCTGCTGTGTGCTTGTCCTAATAAAGATATTTTGTTTCTTTCTTTCTCATCTATATCATATTCTTTTTTTATTTAAAAAAAAACTTTGAGGAACGTCTTCCCCTAGTCTGAATTTTCAACTCTAATTTTCGGTTGCATATTTAATTTCATAAGATTTTATAAACTTTTACTACCGTTAAACATTTTTTCCAGGACAAATTGAGAGATTGAGAAACTATCAAGAAGTTTTAACCAACCACAGCTAGATATTTATTTTACGATTAGGGATTATTTGACTTTTAATCTAAAATAAATAAAACAATTAATTTATTATCCATTAATTATATTTATTATAGATAACTTAAATCTAATGTTATTTCGTTATTGCTTCAGATTTTTTATTTATTGTACTTAGTTCTATTACAGGATCGATGGCGATACAATGACAACAGTAAGTTTTACAACATTATTAATAAATATAATAATATAATAAGTTTGATTAATAATAGGTATGATCTGATAATAAATAATTAAGTACAGCTTTTTAAAAGCAATGATTTATTATTTGTTCCTGATATATTATAACAATAGAATAATTATATTTTTTCTATGACTATTAATAGTAAAAGATTCACTATCGGGACTATGCTGATCACCGGATCAGCATAGCTCAGCACAAATTAATTACTGTTAGAATACCGATTCTAACAGTAATTTGTGCTGAGCCACTGTAATCCGGAATTGTCACATAAACAGATAATTTAGATAAGTAACGTAGCGTACTACGTGGACGATCAGATGCGAACGCGAAGCGGCGCGGTGCGGCACGGAAACAAGGAACAGTCGAGAGTCGCGCCGCATCGCACTTTACGTGCATTTGGTCACGTAGGACACTTTAGTACGTAGGATGCGTTCGCATCCGATCGCCCACGTAGTACGCTGCGTAAGTAATACGTTTTTAAAATCGAAAAATATCTTTTGCTCTATTGCAGTTATAAGTTAAAACTATTACTAATAAACTTAAATAATATTTATGAGCAATAATATTGTGCAAAAATATGATTTTAAATCAATTATAATCTAAACAATAATTACAAAAACCTTAATTTATTTTATGATAAGAATAAAAAGCCGTTACATAAAAATAATTAGTGATTTATCTTTGAGCTTTGCATGATAGAAGATGATGATGAACGAAGATCACTGCTTGAATAGTTTACCTTTTAGGATTATTACAGTTAATTAAGAAACCAGGTTAGAGACTCTAAATTATGGTAGGTACTTTTTAACGAATATTTTCAGACCTAATTCTATTCGATGAAGGCATTGACAATTACGAAGATTATCAAGTATGTAAGGACTGCCAATTATATCATACATCTTTTTATTCTAAAATTAGACATTTTTAGATGAATGTTATACGGGAGTAGGTATTATTATTTTTAGACACGGGTCTAGATCGCGTTACAAATAATCATTACTTCGACGTTTCGGCAAACGGGTTATACCGGCCGTGGTCCCGAGAAGACTGAAATCGTCTAAGTTTAAAAAGTGTGGGGAGTAGGTATTATCCAAAAATGTCCAACCAAATTAATAATTTCTCAACTAATTTATCAATTCCCTATCTGTTTTCTTAACTAATGTATTAAGTTGTCGAGGTACTAATACACTTTCAGATTTTTATTAATTACAATGAATAGGTATGTTATTCAATTTAATTGAGACATTCTGTAAACTGTAGATTTTTGTTGAAATGAAAAGTAGACTTAGTAATAATAAGCCAGGCTCAAAAAAAGTAGACTTGATCTCAAATAGCAGTCTGACAAGGATATTTTGGAACGCAGCGCTGAAAGGACCGAACTGCTATAATGCATAGGTAACATTAAATTAGGTAGGTAGTGCTTGATGAAGCATCACATCTTTTATTCAATAAGGTCCTTGTCTGACTGTAGAGTTGATATAATAATATTAATACATGGTATTATTTTTTTAGGATCGTAGTTTTTAAAACAAATGACAGTTTAATGATTATGTTATTGTAAGTTTTAATGAAAATTTTGGGTTTTAGTGACGGATATTAAGTTATCTAATGCACACTTAGATAATAAATACTTTAGTAGTAGTCTAAGTAGGTATCTTAGAGAAATACACACACAAGTCAACAAGGTGAATAATAAATACATATTATTATTATTAGCCTTTAAAATATCTATGACTCCAATAACAATATCACATATAATAACTAGACAATTATTATTATAATAAATAACAATCAACAATTACTTTCGATGATACAATGGTGTAATTATTTTCTTATTATTTAATTCGTATTTTTTTTAGATTTTATGTGCGTAATGTTTGTATTATGATCACGAGAGCGCGCATTATTATAATAATTATGATTATCGTTATCGTTATGTGTAGTGATAATTTTTATTAATAGTAATTAGCGAATTTACCACATAATAAATCACATAGACTACACACGTAGGTATAATAATTTAGTAGAATATAATATTATTTTGCTACATTATAGGTTGATTTTTTTGCTTAATCTAATCTAATATTTTTATAAATATGTTTTTATTTAAGTGCTTGTGAGTACAATTACTTAGCGATCAGAATGATAAAAATAGGTTTAACACTGTTTTAGTGAAATTTCCACTATTTTGAGAGTTCTAAGTATGAAATACCTTTAATATTTACTATTTAGTTAAGGAAAAGTAAACTATTCTATTACTTTAATGAAGATAGGATATGAAGTCAATTACAATGAGACTCTAACTGTTTTCGGATTTTCAAAGTATCACTTTGCACCACTAAGTAAAAGCACCTAATTTATTATATTTCTTTGTTAATTATTTATTTTACACTAAAATACTGGTCGAATATAAAAAAGCTTTTTCTTGTATTGCACAGCGATATCAGGGATCCTTAAAAGTAGTCAACAATGAAAAATATTTACTAAGAAATATTATCTATAACAAATGTATTGTTTCATAGCGATTTTCATATAAATATGTTTCTCAAAAAAGGGGTCAAAATAAAATAAATACTACAAATTTGTAAAGGTCTTATCAAAAATGGTTTCATTTTAGAGTTACTTTTATTTATTTTAACTTTCACTTTCGATTTCATGCCAACACTCGTTCCAGAGTTTTTAGATACTTCAAGACCTATCAAATTTATAATTAAGTAAGTTTACCTCTAAAATGAAACCAACATCATATTATTATTTTAAATATGGAAAATTATAAATGACATACGTTTGGGCAATGTTATGTTAAAAAATAACGGCAGAATAGAAACACGCCACTTAAAAATTTAGGGCTACTTGAATAATCGAGCATAATATTAATACTTAAATAATCGAACAAAATAAGTACTTCATACCATTTTTTACGTTAAAATGCTTGCTTTTTTGTTTTAGTACCCCAAAAAGTTTGCGTGGCGTTTCAGTTTTCGGTCGGAAGAATTCTAAAGGGCGCAGGTAAAATAACGTTTTATTATTTATTTGACCAGATATTTTAAGTAAAAATGCTTGATAGATAATAATTAAGTACACAATCTTGGACTATGTTGTAATTAAAACTAACTAGATAATAATCATTGAGACATTTGCATAACACTTTTGATAATTATCTTAATAATGATCCTGATAAATAAAAAAATATTTATTGATCAAAAAATTGGATTAATGTTTTTGGACGTCAATCTCATTACCATTCGCGTTGATAACTGGACATTTTGGAAATATACCTAAACTTTTCAACTGTATTGTCAAAGTCCCTGTACGCAATAACACCAAATTACTTTTTACACGGACTGGTCTTAACAATGTACTGATTTGTTTTATTAAATCAGATAATTAAAAGTTTCGGTAAGAACACTATCTACTAAAAATTGAGAAGTATTTTGAAATATTTATTTTAATTACGTTACTTTGATTTATTTGCCACAAAATGTATATTATTATAAAATAAATAGTCAGTGGTTATTTTACATTTTACTGTTATTTAAAAGAAACATATTATGGGTTCGAAATGGCAAAAGACAACTCTCATAAATGTTCACAAATAGATATATATAAATACTAAATTTTCAAAAATACTATTAATACCAGTAACCACTCATAGTTGACCATAGTTGACGAATGCTTAATGAGATTTTTTACAATGGGATAACAAAGGTTTATATCACAAGGATACAGTTATGCATTACCAGATTCAAATACAATTACAATAATATTGAATTCGTGAATATAATTTCTTATTCGACTTAATAACTATCAAACTTATATTCAAAAATTTTAAATTTCTTATCTACATACTAAGGTTACATTTAATATTGTCTAAATTACATCTCACGTACACTAAGACAATCTAGCGAGATTTTATTGTACATTAATTATATAAAATAATAATTAATCCTACTAGCATATTGATTTTACACTCGATATGTTAGGCAGTAGAGTCACTAGGCCACGAAAGATTGCAGAGCCAAATGTTTATATGAATACCTAGGTATTTATTTTGTGAAGTACGAACACGCGGTAAATTTATGAGACTGAAACTCAATGAACTTACTAACGCAATTGTTATCATTTTATAATAATTTGATTAATAATATCACTTATTATTAATCAAATTATAAACTGATTATTTATAAAAACGCAATAATTTAACACTTACAATCGAATTGCCTGATAATTATTATACTTTAAATTATGATGTTAAACAAAATGTAACTCCAAACGAAGGGTCACTCCTGCTATAAATAGAATATTCATATAAACAATTGTAAAGCAGTGATAATGGTAGAGTAGCTTACATCCTAACAACTAAGATAATATTACCTTGTAGTTAAAAGAATTTTACATCGAATACGACACCGACAGACACAATATTAAAGTGAGGTAAGTAAAGAAAGACAAGGAACTCTCAGAAGTTCTTTTAAAATCAAATGTTGATTCGAATACATCGTACTAGTTATTGTGAAGATAACACAACGCCCATATGCTACAATAAACTGTCATTTTTATGTTGGGACGATTTTATATTACTAGTTATAAATAAAAATAAATAAATTCTGTGAACAACACACAGCGCCATCTAGCCCCGTGGTAAGCGACTAAGCTTGTGTTACAGTGACTAGACAGACAACGGATATAATACTTATATTTATTTTTCTTTTGTAAATACATACATATTATACATAGAGGGACACCCAGACCAGACACAAATATTTATTCTATAAGCATAAATACTTGCACCCGGCGGGAATCGAACCCGCAACCTCCTGCATTGCAGTCGCGCTTTCGCACGACGCGCCACAGAGGTCGCCACAGAGTTATGTAACCGAAGTTCCACTAAGTGTGCCTATTTTTTTTTATTAACAAATCGAGATATTGTTTAGCAACACAAATGTTTCAGGTAAGTCAAGATATTCGTACAGTATCTGAATAATGACTAAAATGTATTCGAATCAACATCTTCACAAAAAGAATTGAGCATCAAAGCAGATGCAAGGATATAGACACCTATACTTATCTAGGACAGTATTATAATTATATAGGTATTTGTAAAAGTTCAAGACGACAAATTGACAGCATTTCCAGTAACACTAGTCGTATATGAAGTAGGTATATAATATAGTAATTGAGACAAAGCCTTATACATCTAAAGGCAGAAGACTACCATATTATACTAAGGTGTGCAGATAAGCAATAACAACATACAAATATTATTTAAATTTTAAATGGTAATTATTAGAAACTTGATTATATTATGATGCAAAAAGCCTTGAAACAAATACAAGTATTATAAAAAATAAACCTGAAATAATATTAAATATGATGTAATACAAAACTTTATAATATTCGTAGTAAAAAAACACGATATAAATTCCCAAAGTATGATTGGCGTAAATATGTTTTCGTTCAAGAATTTGTGATTTGATAAAATGTAAATATATTAATAACAGTAGTTTCTCATAATTATCAAAAAATATTAATAGAATATGATAACAACCATTAGTATGTTTAATAGTAGTTTACAGTTATTCATTTAAATATAACGTAACGTAATGTAATGTAACTTGTGTAAATGTAACGTGTGTTAATGCGATATAATTAGATTGTAATTAGAGTAATATTGAACCTATCTAAACACCTGAGTATGAAAATATAGCAGCCATTAAAATTGATAGTATACTATATAAAAATGATTAACATCCACTTATAACAATATAGTTTTACGTATAAGAGATTTGTGATTCTAAAAACTAGAAAGATGCTTCACATTAATATTTTTTTATTGCACATTTTTTTGGTAACATTTTTGGTCCTATTTTTTATTGATGATACCTATGAAGGAAAGAAATCTAAACTATAAGAATCTACAAAGAATCTATTGCTACTTCAATGATGGTAACATATCACATTCTTGACGATTTCACTTGATTAATTATTAATATCAACATTTTATATAAGTAAATAAGATAATGACAGAGTATATAACAATTCTCCTCAAAAACAATTAGCAAAAAATAACAGAATAACAATGTCTTTTTACAATTACAAATAATAATTACAGACTAAAAAATAATAATGTAAATCGATTCAAGTCCCGAAAAACATCAACAATTCATTATATGAATTTTGAAATTTTGTTTTAGGTAACAAATTTTCTAAATTCATATATCGTTTCTTATTATGTTGGACCCCAGAATTTTAACAGCAACATTGTAAAAACGTAATTTATAAAATATTTCTCTGTTCAATAGGGAATTCAAAAACAATCTTATACTAAAAAACGGAATCCTTTTGAAGGATAACAAGCATGTTTTTTGTAGAGGTACTTTAAGATACGTTAGCAACTATGCATAGTTCTGCATAATTCGTTGTGCACATAACGATCGTTATATAATAATGATAATATTGATAATACAATTTATTTGTAATTGTATTTGTTTCAGAACACTGTAATAAGCTTATAAGATGCGTATATTTGCAACATAGCAGTTGGAGCCTTATTACATCAGCGGTTAGCGCGCGGGTTTAAAGCAGGACGAGTGCGTGACGGTCTCGCCGCGGGTACGCAGCGTGGACTCCGCGCCTTTATTCGTGTGGATGTATAAAATACTCATTATTTTACATTTATATGCGTTGCATTATTATTATTGTGCGCCTTATTATGTACCCGTGGCGTGGACGCTTCGTCCACGCTGCGTTACCACGGCGGGCCCGCCGCGTAGCCTATCCCCTCAGAACTGGCTCACAAATCGTTAGCTTGATAAGGTGGTTAAGTAATTATGGTACAGATTGTTAATATGTAAGTTTTTACGTACATTAAATTAAAAAAACCCTTGCCTTGACTCAATGATATTACTGCAGTATGCAAAATTTACGTAATAGTTAATTAAAGGTACCGATTTTCCTACAAATTATATTATAAAAATATCTGTATTCTGTACAGCTGTAATACGTTAAAAAAAATCTGATTTTATTAAATAGAATTATTATTCTGAAACAAATACAATTAATTTAATATCAATAAACCATATTCGGAACACGTAGAATAAATAATTTATTCATTGATAACACACGAATCCACGGCTCACCTCACAAACACGTTCGGAAGCTAAATATTATCTTATACACTATTTTTAAATAAAAGCAGACATAGAGAATTCTAAAACACGTAGAATATATAACGTGTTGAACACTTGCGTTTCATACCTGGAGCTTGTTCTTTAAATAATTTAAAATAAAGCTCTAGACAAACAAGCGCGATTAGCCGTACGACCAAGAGACACATGCGGACATGTGGCTGATGTCAATCGACATAATATAGACATATACATAGATTAATTCATTGCCAGTTAGTTAATTTAAGCAGATAATGTCGTCGTCGCCGTCGTTTAAGTCGGAAGACTAATCAAACTGGTTTGTGCCAACTTCATTGTCTTATCCTTTTTTTTTTATAACAGCTTAGATCTCACTTTTTAGATTAGAATTATTCGAAGAAAAAGCCCCTATTGTATTATCCGTCCTCGAGTCACAGACAATATTACTATTATTTATCAATGTTATTACGATAATTACTTTGATAATATTTTTTCGTGATTATAATGATGGGATTGAAGCGTTAGCGGTTGGAAGACGTTACACGAGCAATAAAATAAATAATAATCAATCATAAGCTCCAATGACGATAAATACAAACAAGTTATTATTAAATTATTATTGTTTTAGATAAATATTTTTTACATGATAATGAAGCCGGGTTCCGTACCGCTAGCGTAGCGGTAGTCATTTACGAGTTAGATAACCATCCAATGATCATTTTAATAGCACAAAAGAGTTCAAGAGAGTCGTAATATGACTACGAAAATGATCGTTGTTAGTAAAACTAACACATTAATGACTCGGCTTGAACCTTGGTGGTTTGTTGTTTATGTTTAAAAGATTTTACTAGATTCTTTGTCCTGTCGTGGGTTGTTAGTTGTTACTAAAAAGTGGGTAAAAATTGAAGGATACAGGGTAAGAAAAATAAACTAAATTTGATTGTAGGTAACTATGATCTATTTTTTCCTATAGTTACATTATAGGTAGGTACTAGCTTTGACTGAATATAGGTGACATTGATCTTCATTTCTACAGCCATACAAGTTTATTTTGAATGTCATGTGGATTGTGATTTATTTATGCGATTTTTGGTTAGTACTCAAAAGTTACCTTATTATTCTACAACATGGCGCTGTTAACTCAATTTAGTTAAAACTTATCTAAAATCCTTCTTACTCTGTACCCTTGAATTACCTATTTAATCAATTGATTATGTTATGCTTTGATATAAAAATTTAAGTGATGTATATAATATGTCTAAAGCAAAAACAGTCACGTAGCAAAATGTATGCAATAATAAAAAGCACTGGTGTCTGTTACCTATGGCGCTGTTTCTGCAAGTAAGTAAACCATTATGATTCGTACTAGTATATACAACAAAAAAAAATATTATACGATGTTAAACTCACATGGTTGTTTTCATTACAAATATTATTAAATAACGGGCTAGGTATTCTCTATGTATTAATTGTATTCTTACGGAGCCCTCTCGGATTATTTAATTCCCCGTAATTAAATAATATTTGTATAGAAACTACTACTTGAGGTATTATGTACTACGAAAAAAGAACACCGTAAAAAGGGCTCGTAGCAATGTACTACGAAACAAGAAATGCTACAAATGCACAGCATCTTGTGTGACTCTACTTTTCAGGTTAATAGCCTTTAAGAGGAGTATCAACGCCAACGACCTTGAAACTGAAAATCCCTGTCGGGCTCATCGAAAATTGTTGATTATTTCATGACGAAATGTTGTAGAACTTTTTTTTGTGCACAGATTGTTTCCTACATTTTGGTGTTGTTTTAAGACAAGAACCTCCTATTGGTTCAAAGCCTATCCAAATTTTAGACAAAAAATGTCTGATTTAGCTAAAATGTCGATAGGCTTCAATACGTTTCGACATATTTGTATGGAAACTGCACTAAAATATTGGAAACAATGTCGCCTACAATCTGTACACAAAAAAAAGTTCTACGACATTCCGTCATGAAATAATCAACAATTTTCGATGCGCCCGACATGGGTTTTCAGTTTTTCAGTATAGGGCCCTTGTTAAGGGCCCTATAGCCCTCAAGTTACTCGTTTTGCTCATACTCAAGCCACTAACACCCGAAAGCAGAAACGCTACTCAAAATTTGAGGGCTACTTTAACAATTAAGCCACTCCTTAACTCAAAAATTCTAACACTTATTTTGAATTGAGAAGCTACACAATTATTTAACTAGCCCTCAGTTTTTGAAGTGGCGTGGCAGTACTCTGCTGTCAGTCCAGTAGGCAAGTAGGTAAGGTATTGTGTAAGAAGACAGTCAGACAGATTGTCAAAACAGTTAGCTAGACAGATTTGCAGCTATTTTTTTATTGCCTCACTAAATTGGCTTAGCAAAAAGCTTCATAAAACGGCAAATCATTAAAGTATAATATAGTGTCTCAACATACTTCGAGTAGATATTTTTTATTTCGTAGTACGAAACACGTTGTTTCGTAGTACAAAACACACTTGTTTCGTAGTACAAAACACACATATTTCGTAGTATAAAACACACTTGCTTCATAGTACAAAACACACATATTTCGTAGTACAAAACACCTTGCCTCGTAGTACAAAGTAAACTTGTTTCGTAGTACAAAACACACATATTTCGTAGTACAAAACACACTTGCTTCATAGTACAAAACACACATATTTCGTAGTACAAAACACCTTGCCTCGTAGTACAAAGTACACTTGTTTCGTAGTACAAAAAAAACCGACTTAATAACAATAAGACTAGTAAATGAAAGCGGGATGTAGTGTCGGTGGAGGGTGGTGGTGCCGCGGCGCCTTGTCGGCAGGCGCGCAGCACGAGGGCTCGCAACAGGCGGCGGCGAACGGCGCCGGGACTAGAGTGTACTGCGCCGTCGGCGCGGGCGCATACAGCGCCGGGGACGCTGAGAATAGAGATTCTGGGATCATTTATTTGATTGTACTTTGAGCTGAATTGGGTTTAAATAAAGTTTTATTCTTCTAGCTGCGTCCCGCGGTTTTACCCGCGTAAGTCTCGATCCCGTGGAATTATCAGGATCAAAAGTGGCTTTAGTTACTCAGCGTGAATGTACCTTTCGAATAGTGAAAGAATTTTTGAAATCGGTCCAGTAGTTTTTGAGTGTGTTCATTACAAACATACGACACACAAAAATAAAAATATTAGTGTAGATAGTGTTATTTAATGAAATAGTAAATGAATCAAACATAAAACTATATTAAATTTATTCAAAGAAAACGCAATAAATAAAAAATAGAATTTCTATTGCCTCGAAATAAAGTTTTAAATAGTATCAGCAGACATATTGCAAGTTTTCCTCGTGGCTTTATTAATAAACTTGGAGTTAAGTTGGAGTAACTTTACGACTTTTTGTTTCTGTCTGTCAACATGTTTTCACTACTCCGACCTTATTTCACGTTTATTAATAAGGCTATTAGTGTATTTGGCAAACTTCCTGTAACTAATCCAATATGCAGCAATTACTTTGTTTTGATAAATCTTTTTAAATAGGTATTGTGTTTTGCTAATTCAAATACAAAATACTATATTCATGATCGTTTTGAGTCGTCACTAATTTATTTAGTCTTCAGAACGCGGCCTCGACTGAGAAAAAGACACAAGAAAGTCTTGAATGTTTTTTGCTATAACAATGTGTTTTCCCATTAAATACCGAAACAATTTTCCTTGACGTTTCAATATTTGTAAAGTACATTTAGCATATTTATACGGGGACGTGTTTTGAAACGGACAGTATCCAAAATATTTTATGTTTTTTGGGTGTTGGTATCATTGATGACCATAGACCTGTGGGCCTGTGACCATAGACCTTTCAAAGTCAAAGTCAAATATATTTATTATTTAAAACGATGAATAAGTTACATTAACGTTTAGAAATGTCGAGATTTTACTGTCGGAACGCGCCCTCTGATGAGAAGAAACCACAAAAAACTCAATGATTTTTTTTTGTGATCATGTGTTAAATTACAATCAACAATGTCTATGGTCATCAATGGTGCCAACACCCACAAAACCTAAAATATTTTAGATCAAAACTTTAAATATTGATAGTGTCCGTTTCAAAACACGTCCGTTTCATTGCGGATTCCCCCTACCTACCCAAAAGTTCAATAGTAGCTCATTCACAGTTCGCACGAGAAAGGCATTAGGTACTTACTATCAAACGGCATGGGGTAGACGGCGTACGGGGGCGGTGGCAGCTCACACGGCGAGCAGGTGGGCAGAGGGGGGGCACAGAGCAGCTGGTAGCACAGCGGTGCGGGGAGGGGGGCCGCCTCCGAGCCCAGCACTGGCAGTTGACTCATCTGGAAACACGTGGATAAAACGTCTAGTTATTGAAATTAAAGACATTTTTCGGTTTTAATCGTGTGATGTTTATTACTTTTAGCATTGCTTCAACGCTGAACGTTTCGAGACCTTTACAGGTCCCTTCTTCAGGATTGACTGAGATGTGAAGTTAATAGTATTTGCAAATTTTATGGAATGAGGACCAGCGATTTGCAATGTTATCTAGGTTTAGTTTTAATATGTGTCTGGTCGGAGGTGTGGTGGGCGCTCTGGCTTGCCCTCTGTCAGAGGAAGCTTTTTTGGGGTTGCGTAGACGCTGAGGTGCGGTGATGGTCTAACAGAGCGATATTACCGTTCTTTTGGTAAAGCTCTTTAAATAATAGATTTAAAAAAAGTACCTAAATAAAATTAAAAAGTAAAATTTCTTTTGACGAGGCTCAAAGTGCCCATAATGTTGCTGCATTTCCCAGTTGTTATTCTGGCTCCCTTTCCCCGCCGCTATTGAATGCATAACTTTAGACAACATAACGAAGTTAAAAGTTGTTTTATTACCGTTTTAGTGTATAATAAATAAATAAATAATAATGTCTCTATTGAAATCAAAGGTTGTCTGAAAGAAATTGGTTTTAGCGATAAGGTCGCACGTTTGTATGTACAACGTTTTATATTTTTTTCTCGGACAGTTAACTATAAAATTTATTTGAAAAATCAGTTTTGTAAACAAAGCTTATTAAAGTTGAGGATATTTACTAGGAAAATTTTCTCGATAGAATAAAATCACAAACTTTCCTCTAAATTTTATAAATAAATAGCACTAGTCAGTCAATATTTTACTTATCCTAATATTACTTTGTATAAATGACCTTAACTAAGGAAGGCAGCAGGGCGGGCATCTATGATTTGAAATTCAAAATTAATGTTTTGTTATCTTGTAATTACCAATTGTTTGATTTTACGCCCTAAAATTTTGCGTACTAGCATCTTACGTCCTTCATTAACACATCTGTAATTCGCTAGCGCTATTCTTGTCACGCAATTGAGGTTATATGAGCTTAAAACTCCAACATTATGTGAGCTACACCACTACTCAAAAAGAAGAAGAAGAAGAAGACGGATTCATGTCCTGTCAGGCAGAACTGAAGGTCGAATATTAGACAGGCTTTATTTAGACTGGGTCATATAACCAACCTGTTTTCTTACAGCTTGTGCAACTCGAAGTCGTCCCAGTGGCGAAAACATCACTCCTCCACTCTGAAATGAAGAAAAGACATGGATCATTACGTTGCACTAATAAGTTTCATATGTTCCTATGTATTTACAAAAAAAAAGTATATTAAGTAGTGTATCTGTGTCTAGTACCCATAGTACAAGCCTATTGCTTAGTTTGGGGCTAGATTGCGATTTGTGGAACGTCCGTCGTGCAATATTTTTAATAGGTAATCGGACGGAAGGTCGACTAAGCAGGAAGAGTTGTAAAGTCAGCAAAGGACAATGTGAATCACATGATTACCTACTGCAAAAAAACTCCATGAGTATCTTGTGTCTTCTTCTCATTGGTGGTCGCGTTCCAAAGAATTAACTAGCAGTGCCCCGCGGTTTCACCTGCGTAAGTCCCGTTCCCGCATTGAGTTAATTAGTAGTAACTAGAGATGATGTCTCAAACAAACTTCATGTTCCTTTTACACGAAATCAATAAAACAAGCCGCTACAGCGCTGACAATATTGTAACGTCTTTTGTGAAAATGACAAATAAAATCACTGGCAGCGCTTTTCCTTTCAGTAAATGACGCTTGTGACGTTTTAGTCAAAAGCATCATAGAGTAATGTGTAACGTGCCAGATAGGACAATACGATTAATCTATAAATCTATATAAGAAATTACCTAAACTATGAATTAGAATTTAAAAAAATCGTTGAGTATATGGATATACGCGTGTGTCTGTTGCATATCTACGATAAAGCTACCGTCAATTTATACTTAAACACCCAACACTCCTTGCCCTGCGGTTTCGCCTTAATTTCACTATTTTTTACTGACTTCAAAAAAAGAAGGAGGTTTTCAATATATTCACGCTGTGCTCTATCTACTATAATATTATGTGTATTATGTACGATTTCGATGATTCTTTTTATAAGGTGAAAATCTCGAGTAGGCCACAAAAAAAGAAATGAACCTTCGAAACGATGAGCAGAATGGCATCCCAAAATGCAGTGAATTAATATTTTTTGGACTTTTGAACTTTTGGAAATTAAATTGATGGAGCACCCATAGCACCTTCTCATCAAAAAACGTCTCAATCAATTCAAAAACTTACTTTAAGAAAATAACCTCTCTTACATACATACACTCGACTTTTATCTATTATGTAAGCTGAAGTCGGGCACTTTTACTGGGTAGATAAAGATGGTGTGTAGTTTAGCTGCCTGTCTTCAGCTTACACAACAGATAACTTTCTTAAGGTTATCAAATGTTATTTTTTCTTTTTTTGAAGTTAGGTTTTGAATTTTTCAATTATATAATGAATTAAGTTTCATGAAAAAAAATAACCATGGCGACATGGTAGGCGGAGTGGGGTGTTAGGTTTTATTTTTGTTACGGAATTTCTTGATTCGGTGGCCGGGCTCAAAGCCCGCGATAAAAGCTATATTGCATAGCTTAAAACAAATATAATAACCGATAGTCAAACATAAGAGAAACCGCCGGCGATATCTAGTCGTCTGTGGTCAAAGGTGTCCTAAGAAAGTACTGTTACCATTTTCATATTGAACAAACATAGTGTCCGTTCTGTGGTAGGTTGATCTTTGATTATTTGTATACAATTTTATTTTTCAGTTTTTACGTATTTTTCAACAATTATTTCGTTTATTAACCGATAAAAGGTGATCCCGTGGTTTTTGTTTTGTTGTTTTTGAACTCTTTTTGGAGGTTTTTATACGATATCCTGGGAATTAAATTATTTTTCTAATATGTGTGACCTCGCCCGCTGTTGAACTGTCACTGAACGTTTTGATGATAGTGTGGCTGCAGTTGCTTGGTTCAACAGTCTTCCTTCAGATGCCATATCTACTTTAGGTTGAGATCAATGCGTTCCCGTAGTTCCCGTAATAAGTTCCCGTCACCATTACTATCAATAGGGGTTACCTACGTGATTTCGAAACACTTTTTATCGAATGTTGTTTCGTCGATGACGTTCAATCGATCTTGCAATTGCGCGAAGGTTTAATCGAGCTAAGTAAACAGCGCAACATGGTGCAGACCAAATAGGCACAAAATTCAGTGCGCTATACCCTGTCCAGCGACTTCTACCGCGGAGGTCAGTGGTTGCAACATACTTACATTTTTAATATCGCGATATCTTTTTAATGAAATGTCCGAATTAAATTATTCAAAAGGTTCTAGAAAGGTATTGAATTCGTCTTGAATATGAAGTTTAATAAGTGTATATTTATTTTGATAAGGATTAATACCAAGGTACAAAACAAAAGGTTATTAAAGCGACGGCTTTTTAATTATTAAAAAAAAAAATAACAAAAACACTTATTGTGAGATAACTACAATAGTTAGACATATGGTGTCGCGATGTTTTTTGTAGACAATCACATGTTCTACAAAGTTGTAGTACATAGTTTTGTTCTCTATCCAATAGTTTTCGCAGCGCACGCGATGTAAAAAAATTTTGGGTAATTTTTTTTACACTTTGTGTTACATTATTGGACTTTTAGTAAGGATCCCTATTTTTTTGAAAATATAATAGGGGTGGGCTCTTTGATTAGGTTCGGGGTTCGGGATGGGTAGTTTAGTACTTTGTTGTAGTTATTTTTAAATTTATGGTTAGTTCCTTGATTATGTGGATTTATTTGTTTTGTTTTAGTTTAGTTTTAGGTTTGTGTTTTTATTATAATTGAATTGTACATAATTGTAATCTGAAATAAATTAATTATGAAATATAATATAGTCTATAGCCTTCCTCAATAAATGGACTATCCAACACTGAAAGAATTTTTGAAATCGGACCAGTGGTTCCTGAGATTAGCGCATTCAAACAAACAAACAAACTCTTCCGCTTTATAATATTAGTATAGATTGACGATTCAAAGTGGTATGTTAATATGTAGGTATTTGAATGAATAAACATATTTTGAGTTTGTCGTTGTTTTGTATTATTTTGGAACAATAAAGCATAACTTATCTATAAGTAAATCTACTACGCATATATTCCATGGCACTTACTACGTGCCATGGAATAAATGCATGGAATAAAATTGCTGGAGTTTATGAATAATCAAAATCGTAAAGGTTGCCTGTAAAAGGCCATTGTCATTATCGGCTCGATCAGCTAGTTAAGCCGGGTACTCATTAGCGAGCTATAACCGTAAACGTTGCATGTACTGTAACTAAAGTAGTGCAACTCGGACTAACGCACGAAGGGTTTCATACTATTATCCCAAAATTACCTCGTTTGTTGTTTGGGAGCCCAACTTAAATAATATTTACTATTTATTCTGTTTTTATTATTTGTTGTTTTATTTACAACTAAAACAGCTGTGAAAATTTCAATTGCCTAGCTATCGCGGTTCATGAGATACAGCCTGAGGGGTTACTGCGGTTCGTTTCGATACGACATCGATACTGTCATACGATGATTCTACTGTCACATTCTGATAGTAGGGTGACAGTAGAACCATTGTTATGGTTGTGACATCGTGACAGACAGACAGGCTGGGAGTGGAACCTAAGCAAAAGATTTTTTACCCTTTGGGTTCAGAACCCTGATTACACAGTGGGATAACGTGGTTCGTGAGCCTGCAACGAGCGACTCACAGCAGCCCAACGACTATCAGTTTACGATTTTTAACTTTCATGTTTGCTTTCACTACAAATATTATGAAATTTCTAGGTATTTACCGTTTTTACACAATACCCGATTCGATACTATAATAGGGTCAGTGTGTTTCGCACCCGATGTTTATTGCACCCGTAGCTAATGCCCCCGATTTTCAATTAAGTTATAACAGCTAATTTTGTCATAACAAAAGTTATTTGTACCAGGTACAGTCGACGAAAAAGTGTTTCTAAACAAAATAAGCAATTAAATTTTACTATGAAATTTGAAGTTTATGATTATTTTGAGTGATACCTTAGAGTTATAATGAACTGAATATTAATGTAGATGTTTTTTACGAACAAAATATTACCCCGTTATTTATATGTAATGACAAGGTCGCTTAATAGGACAGTCTACCTACTCTTTCTCCATACAAACGTAGTCGACTGTTTCCTCCCTGGATAATGAATGACATTAGAGCAAATATATTTATGCCATAAAACCTATATCTGCCATGACTATGCCCCTACGTTTAGATTTTTTTCATTTTCTAATTAGAATAGAAATAAAAATCAGAAAAATTTGAATATGAAATAAATTAAAACGTAGGGGCATGGTCGGTCATGGCTGATATAGGACTTATAGCATAAACATATTGTTTCTAATATCTTTATCCGGGGAGGAAACAGTCGACTATGTTTTTAAAGTTTGTATGGAGAAAAGGGTAGGTAGACTATATCCTCCTATAAGGACACGTACAGGTACACGCTAGATTACAGCTCGCCAGTAAGTACACGCCTCAATTAACTTCCGGCTTCAAAATAGCAATCAATAAACACTATTCCAACACAAAAGTAACACACAATGAACAGGCATAGAGTATAGTCAGGTAAGATCGGATATGGGGGAAGATCGTATGATTCAAATATCTTTCCAAAATGGGTGATAGTTTTTAGTGTTAGCCACGATGTTCACCACAAGAGAAAATCACCCCGCACCGATCTGTGGCACCCGGCAGTTGCAATAGATCGATAAATAGATTAACACTTGATTATACCACAAACATATAATTCAAATTAATACAAAGCATAACTTAAAACCAAAGTGGCACAATGGGCAGCCTTATCGTCTATGGGCGATCTCTAACAGGCAACCAATGAATGGATAAGACTTAAGGAAGGGGATGGGTGATGGTGTTTTGTGCCATGACAGTTAATTTTGGAGATATTTGAGTCATACAGTCTTCCCCCGTGTCCGATGTTACCTGACTATATTCTACTCCATCGAGAATCTACCTGTAGGTGTGAGTAGTAAGTTCCTCAATTTAGACGGACAAAAGGCTAAAGTGCTTTTCCGTGTATGCCTATTTGCAAGCTTGCCACATTAAGCCTTGACCGAAACCTTTGAATGCTTTTAGGGTTCCGTACCCGGAGGGTAAAAAAGGGACTCTATAACTGAGACTCTGCTGTCTGTCTGTCTTTCACCAGGCTGTATCTTATGAACCGTGATAGCTAGATAGTTGTAACTTTTACAAATTATGTATTTTTGTAGCCGCTATAAATAACTAAAAAAACAAATATTTAAACTCCCAAACAACAAACGTGATTTACATAAAAACGCAACGATAACTGCAATGTATTTTTACCACTAGCGCCACCTAGTGATGGAGTGCGCCAAAAGACTAGCGCCAGTGGCGTTCGAGTTGTGTTCACGAATTGGTTGGTCCAGTGTTAATTGTAGGGTTCCGTACCCAATTGTGATAGTGGTACGGACCACTTCGCGCGCGAGTCCAACTCGCACTTGGCCGGTTTATTTAAAGATGTGGGAGTAATATCGCGAACAGTTTGACTTTGGAACTGGTGAAGCTCGTCCGTCAGAGACGAGTTTGAAATGTACCTCTATCAGGCGACTTTTCTCCTTCTAGTCCTAATAGAGACCAGTCCAGGGCCTCTACTTATATTTCACGAACGATAAAACGAACGATAATTCTAGAAAAAAAAATGTGTCATCTATTTACGGTTTTAAAGGACGGTTGAAAGATTTTCTTAGAATAAAAAACGTGGCACTCGGGGACTGCCGCGGTAAAGCTATTGCATAGCATTTTTTTTTCTTAGGCTACATGGTAGGCGGAGGGGGGTGTTAGGTTTTATTTTCGTTACGGAATTTCTTGATTCGGTCGCCACGCTCAAAGCCCGCGATAAAAGCTTAAAAGTACCCCTCCAGTTCTATTCATCTAACTAGACCAGTCAGACAATCTTCGAAAAAACACGCGGTGCCCGCATGTCCGACCGAACCTATAAAAGTAAACTTTCTTTTACCCTTCTTTGACCTCAATCTACTTCCCAAGACCTTCGCAAAGCCTAAATCAAACAAAAAATATGATTATCCCGCTCCGAGTGACCGTCAAACATAGGCCTTAAAGAATAACGTTAAACAAAAGTGTCCTGAATACACAACTATTATGCGAAAAGGTCCAAGTCTAGATTGTAAATATCAATAAAGCAAAAGTACCTAGGTAGGTATACATATTAGGGCTCTAACTCACAAGCTAGGACACCAGGTGGAAACACAAGCAGTCGCCGGCCAACACCACAAAATGTAGGTACGTAAAATGTAGCTCTGTGCTCTCATGCACATTGCACAGGTGTCATTTCACTGTCTGCTTGGTTGCGCAACTAATTTGACAATTATTTGTAAGTAGGTACTTAAATATAAAATTAGCTCCCGTATTATTAATTCAGTTGATAACTCAGTTTCATAGTCACTTTGCATTGTTGCTTTGCTGTAATCACTAGTGATTACCTACCCAGTTACGTTAAAGTAGCAATATAACTGCATAGTACCAATGAAACTGAGTTATCAACATGGATTGATAATATGGGTGCTGAAGTGCTAGCACCACCATAATATGGTGTTCTAGTGAGTAAGAGCTCTTTCTTTTTTAGGAGGAAAGGATAATAACTATTTCTACATAAGAACGAACGTAGTTGACCGTTTCCTCCCCGAATAAAGAGCAAATAATTTTTAACATAGCAACCTGCATTTCCTTCTAATATTTTGTTCTAAAATACCTAAGATGCTCATTTTATATTACTAACAGCCACTGCAGCTTCACCCATATAAGACCAGATTCTGTAGAAATATCGAGATAAATAGATATGTTGCTCCTTCAAGCAAAAATCGCTGAACGAATTGCGACAAAACTCGCTATGCAGGTAGCTGATCGAAAACCTGAAATCACACCATGGTTATTTTTATCCCATAATTTCCGTGGGATCAGGACTTAGACGTGTGATTAGCAAACCTTTTAAGTTCTCCCCGCGCGGTGGCGGATTAACTGCTTGATCCCTAAGAGGGTTGATGTCAGGCAGGCGGCCGGCCGTAAAAACCTTGCCAAATCTAATTACAGAAGGTATGGTCAATGATGACTTACCGACTGCGCCGACCCCAAATAAAAAAAGAACAGTTTGGGGTACAGCGGACCCCGGGCTCCCGAGAGGGATGCAACCGGGAACACCGCTCGGATGAGAAGATTCCCGTGGGATCAGGACTTACGTAGGCAAAATCACGTGACACTGCTAGTCACAAAACGAAACGTCATAAACCAAATCCATAGCAGCCTCTTTCTAAAAATAGATGTTCAATTCGAGAATTTTGCATCCAGCCAGCACCCGCTATACGGTCGACGCAAATATAATAATGTTGTAGAATCTTTCTAACGGCAGATGCACCTGAATGGCGGGACTATTGAGTTGTCAGCATTTCGAGAGAATATTGAACGAGACGTGACGTACCTACCTAGTTAATAGTACCTAGAAATCTGGGAATATTAACTTTAGAGTAGAGTAAGTGGAGTGAAATGAAATATGTAGAGGAAAGCTTCTTTTGTAAACGACTTTCAAATAACCCTTCTTTACGTCGCGCAGTCGGGTAAAAAGAAGAAGGTTCGCAGTTCGGTTTTGGCTTTTTTTGTGAATGTTCGCCGATTACTCAAAGACGGTTTGGTTGATAATGATGATATTTATTTTTGTTTAAAAGAAGATAGCGCAAGGGTAGGTCCATAAAAATTTAACGAGGAACTGACGAGGATCTTCGGAGTGATGATCAAAATTGTTACTCAGAAAGCAGTAAATTAACCACTGGACTTTTACGAGTAGAATCAAACTTTGTGACACTAGATTAGGGATTGATGGAGCACGTGAAACCACCTTCTCATCACAAAACTCTTTAATTTAATAAGAGTTTGAGGATTTTTCAAATTTCAATTGAATTTGACAGATACGTTTACGCAGTGATTAACTTTATAATAGCGTTTGTAATCAACTGCTATTTAATGCATAGTTATGTTAGGTTTGTAAGTAAGGGGTATAGAAGATTAGCATCGCAACTATTCTCCACAATTTACCTTTACTTTGAAAGTTGTTTGAACCATCAGCCAACAATCAGCGGAAGCACTAGTCAATACGTCCCATCTAAGTTTGTTGAGCAAATGCACTGTACCTAATCGCTGGAGGAGAGTTCGGAAACTAATAGTTCAACCACACTCACACAGCTCGGTGAGGAAGTTGTGGGGAAGTCTCAAGTTTCATATCTTTCTAAAGGTATTTTGAAGGGGCGTAATGCTATTATGTAAAGTCTGTGTGTGTGTTTTTAAACGAACACGATTGGAACTCATAATTTTGTCTTTCCCGGGAAATACAAAATTATGAGTGTGATATTGATTACAGTAATTAAGTAAAATTAGTCATTTAATGCCTTCTGAAATACTATTCTGCTCATTATCAGGAGGGGTACTTGAATTCTAAGAACGTACGAACGAAATAAAGAAAATTTGTCTTCCATCGGTCGACGGCTATTACACTTACACTTTACCTAAACAGACCACACCTACAGCACACATGCATGAATTTCTTTAGGTATATGTGTGCTGTAGGCGTGGGCTGTTTATGTTAAGTGTCAGTGTAAGTGTCATCGTGTAGTTTGACTTTATAGTCCAGTACCAGATATTGAATTGAATTCGGGATTTTTGTTTGTAACGCGTTGGTGTAGGTACGTCTCGTTCTGAAGTTTTACTTTCGTGAAACCTAGTTATGTTGCGTGTAAATTGTTTATTTTTGGTGGCATATTAATCAATTTAGTTCCGCAAAAGATGAAGAGTGTTGTGAAATTAAAACAACAGTACCAAACACGGAATTAGCGAGTTTCTAACAAATGCTCCCATGTAGTTGTTTTAGAATCCGTCGCCATTTTTATTGTAGTCTATCGCATTGGCATATTCCACAAATCCCCTTACGTGATCCCCTGCCCAGGGTTATTTGTAGACTTTTTGTCCACAAATCCCCTGGCAAATCCGTCTTATTGCCGCCAGGGGATATTGCTTAACTTCATATCGTGTTGATATACATTATTTAAAACTTGTGAAACTGGCTCAAAATTGCCCTTGTTGGTAGACAAGCCATAATTAAGGAAAGAAGAAGAAGAATTGGATTGTTAAGGAATTGAAAATGATTAGTCGTTGGTATTATAAAACTAAACTAGCTTTTAAAACAAAAATAGGACGGATATCCATCCTCTCTTCCGAGCGCCTGAAAATGGATACAACAAACAAATAACAAACAAAATGAGGAAAGTTTGTAAAAAAACTTGTCTTGTTTCCAACCGAGACAGACAATTCAAGCTCACTTACAATACCTAACTAACTATAGACCTGTCATTGTCTATAGTTATTTTGTCTTTGGTTTATGTAGTTGAACAACTCCAGTCAAATTTATACAGGTTAATTAGCAGGGACAGTCTACCTACTGTTTTCTCCATACAAACTTTACAAACGTAGTCGACTGATTCCTCCCTGGATAATGATATTAGAAAAAATATGTTTATTCCATAAGTCCTTTATCAGCCAAGACTTTGCCACTAGCCCTACATCGCTCTTACGGTGAAGGAAAACATCGTGAGGAAACCCACGGCTGAAAGTCACGCAAAAAGGCCCAGTTACAGGGCCTGGGAGGCTACCGCGGTTGTATCGTTGACAGCAATCGATGCCGACGCGGTAGTTTGACATCTCTGACAGCGACATCTCTGAAATCTTCAATTCAATTCAATTCTGTCTGTGTTGCATTCATTCAATTTGGCTTCGGCATCGATATGAGTAATTGACGCGTCGATTTGAAATTTTCGCAGTTCGAAATTCGGCTGTCAACTGTCAAATGAATCCGATCCCGACGCCGACGGAACAACCGCGGTAGCTTCCCAGTTGCGGAAACACACAGTAAAAGTTTAGTAAAAGTAAAGTAAGTAAGTATACATTTTTCTTCTGTTTTCGCGATGTTGTATTGAAATTAAAGACATTCAAAGAAAGTCAGTCAATCTTGAAGAAGGGACCTGAAAAGGTCTCGAAACATTGAGCGTTGTAACAATGCTAAAAAGTAATAAACACCACGCGATTCAAACCGAAAAATGTAAAGTTAGTAACTTAAATACTTGTACTTCTGCACAAACCCACCGCACTGTGGTCAGCTCTGGCTAGCTCGACAAACAAAAAAGATTGATTAAAAATAACTTTCATTTCAGCGTGTTTCAGCTTCGCGAACGCAAAGCCTTGCTCCCCTCTGCCAGGTACCACTCTGCACTGTTTTAATTAAAAATTAAAATAGGTACGTCGGTAGTACCGCCTCTTAATAATTAACATTGTACTACTTTTTTTTGTGTAGGATTAAAATGTAGAGCTTTGCGTTTACTAGCTGCGTGCCGCAGTTTTTACGACATGTTGTCGTTTACTACAAACTTTAAGCTTTCGTCTCAGTAGCGTACCAAGCAATTTATCCACGTCTATACTTATTTTTTTAACAGACTGCAGAAAGGGATTTTTTTTCTCACTTATGTAGGTATTATTAGGGTTTTGTACCCAAAGGGTAACAACGGGACGCTGTTACTGATACTGTCTGTCCGTCTGTCCGTCACAAACAGTGATGTATTTCGTTGCCGCTATAACAACAAATACAAAAACAAATTAACAAATATTAAGAGTTCTAGGAGTTCTAGTGAATATTAAAATAAGTATGTATATTTTTATGTTGTTTTTGTATTAAAGGGAGACCCTTTAATATTTGTTTTATTGTGTGATACAACAAACATGATTTTTGACGCAACGATACCGCGATGTATTTTTATCACTTACGCCATCTAGTGATGGAGTAATACACTGACGCTAGTAGTATTTTTTTAATTACAAAGATCATAAAAACCAAGCACAAAAATAACAAATTCTTAACATATAAAAATTAAAAGTCCTGACTAATTTTATTGACTGACCGAAATTCGGACAGGATCTGCAAATACGTGGGCAAAACTTAGGGACGCTGCTAGTATTTTAAAGTAGGTAGTTACCTAGGTATTAAGTTACCCTGCGTACAATATACCTATATTTTAGCTCACCGACCTAAAGCTTATCAAAAACGAGACTTTCACAGAAATACCTCGCAAAGAACATCGAATATTTTAAACTCCATCGAGATTCTCGACGACTCAAAGGCTGTAGAAAAGTGAAACGCTTTCTCGTGAAGAGGCTTCGAGGGCCGATGTCGACGTGATGGTACTTAGCAAGTGATACAACCTTACTGTGTATAGGTATATTTATGTATAGGTATATATATATGTATCTCTGGGATTTTAAGTTGCTTCAACATTCCTTATCACGAGGGGAATCAGTTACCTGAGTCTATTTTTAGTCTAGCTAGTCTATTTCCATTGAAAAATATTTAGTTTCAAATTATTTTATAACTTATACCTACTTAGGTACCTATCAAAAGATAGGTATATTTAAGTATTAGTATATAAGACCGATACTTTGGCGCCGTCCCATCTACCTGAAACCTCGCTCAAGGCTGGTGCACCTGCTTTCTAGGCCGCAAATATGTGATTTTTGATGGGAGTTACATGTTTTAGCCTTTTGGAGTGGAGAATTTGGAAAATTGGGGTCTAACTGTATTTGGCGCAAAGAATAAGTATTGCCATTCAGCGTCGCAAGGATAAAAAAATTGTTTAATTTCAATCCAACATCGCGAAAACATAAGGCTCAGTTTATGGTCTCATACGGATAATATGGTCCGAGACGAAAGATGGCAGTTGAACAATTTCCGACCCGTTTTATCTAATAGATGCGATTTCACGCGATATTTTATAAGCGTACCTATGTTAACATTATTTCTTAGTGTTTACCACACTTCACAAAAACTGCTTTTTGAAAAAATGCTTCTAAAATTCCCGCCGGGTAGGTACTAAAATAATTTTGAAAGCATTTTTCAAAAAGCACCTATTGTATTTTATTTTATTCGGAAAGCAGACAGTGAAATAACTATATCAATGTAACATAACAGAAATTAAAACTAAACACCATTAATTTAAGCATTCAAAAAACTAAAACACTTGTTAGTCACAAATTATTCGACCGAATACACAAACAGACAGACAGACAGACAGACAGACAGACAGCGAAGTCTCAGTAATAGGGTCCCGTTTTTACCTTTAGGTACGGAACCCTAAAAAAGGATACCTAATCAAAAACAATAAGAGAAACAACAAAACAGATTAAGAAGCAGCCCCAAACCATTTCCTAGCCAATGCATTACGGAAACAGTTAGGAAAACCTATGTACCTAATATAAAAATGCTAACAGGATCGGGATCGAATCACGACTAAACGACAGAAATCACGACGTACCTACTGCTAGGTACGTATTATTATAACGGGAAATTCTTCAAAAATTCGTAAAGTAATGTTGCGTTACCTACTGACCTAGTTTCCAAAATATAATATTACATCTAAACAACAATAGATAGGTACTTATATAAATCCGGCTTACATAGGGTTGACAACCGTACTATAAAATACTAGCTGCGTCCCGCGGTTTCACCCGCGTAAGATCCCGTGGGAATATCGGGATCAAAAGTAGCCTATGTTACTCAGGGTGAATGTAGCTTTCTAATGATTTTTTGAAATTGGTCTAGTAGTTTTTGACTTTATTCATAACAACATACAGGCGCACACACACAAACACACACACACACACCCACACAAATACAAATAATTCCGCATTATAATGTTAGTATAGAAGTATAGAAGAATAGCTGTCCAGACGTTTTAGTGTCTAAACTGTAAGTCTGGGCGGCATTTGAAATAAATAAATAAATAGAAGAACAACGCTCAATTTTTTTGCATTTTAGTTTAATGCCAAAATCAGTTAGTCGACAAAAATACTATATTTTTTTGGAATGTAGGTATTTTATTTTTCAGCAATAAACACTATATTTTTGTAAAAAAAAAGTATTGGCAACCCTAAGCTTACATAACAACTTGTACCTACTTATGCAATATACAAATCGTAAAGCGGATGCTGCTTAAAATATAACTTGAAGGAATGTACTTATTTTATTATTGGGTACTCGTAGGCACAAAGTAACTGATTAGAATGTTTCTCGTCTAGAAACAGTGTTCTATTATTTTGTTTGGAATGTGTCATCTTATATTGTAATAATTCCCATATAAATGGGAAATTACAAGCCGAGTTGAACTGCAAAGTTCGGTCTCGGGTCACTATACGTGGCCTTACTCGAAAGAACACGAGAAAATGCTTTCTTAATTTCGGCTTGGCGGGAAGGCTTACCCGTGGCGTAACGGTTATCGCGCTGGAACGGAATACCAGTAGTCGCGGGATCAAGTCCCGCTGGGTACCAAAGTTTTTGAAAGCATTTTTTCAAAAAGCATTATTACCTAGTGTGGTAAACACTAAGAAATAACTTTTTTATATTATTTTAACGACACAAGGCGTGTCTTTTATTATTTTTAAAGAAGCTATTTGAGTTATGTCAATCTAGGTTTTTGAGTTAACCCATACGTTGAACTGAAACTATACAAGTAGTAATGGAGGTCAGTGTAACCCACAGCATGTAGCAACCAAGCTTGAGGTCAGTGTAACCCACAGCATGTAGCAACCAAGCTTGAGGTCAGTGTAACCCACAGCATGTAGCAACCAAGCTTGAGGTCAGTGTAACCCACAGCATGTAGCAACCAAGCTTGAGGTCAGTGTAACCCACAGCATATAGCAACCAAGCTTGAGGTCAGTGTAACCCACAGCATGTAGCAACCAAGCTTGAGGTCAGTGTAACCCACAGCATGTAGCAACCAAGCTTGAGGTCAGTGTAACCCACAGCATGTAGCAACCAAGCTTGAGGTCAGTGTAACCCACAGCATGTAGCAACCAAGCTTGAGGTCAGTGTAACCCACAGCATGTAGCAACCAAGCTTGGGGTCAGTGTAACCCACAGCATGTAGCAACCAAGCTTGTTTTGAGGTTTTAAATGTGTCATGTAGGTAGTTTTTCTCTGTCTTAATAATAGATCTAATTTGGATCTAATAGATTAAGTATAGTTTTATAGTAACACCCGCCCTGCAATTTCACGCAGGATAATTAAGTAGGTTGCAGTAGGTTGCTTATTTGTTATGCTCATGAGGTCACAAAGGTACCAAGAAGTTTTATAAATAGGCAAGGTAAAACTTGACCCTCGCCTTTTATAATAATACTAGCTGACACGGCAAACGTTGTTTTGCCTTATAAATTATAGATAGTAGCTGATTCTCAGACCCACTGAATACGCACATAAAATTTGGTAAAAATCGGTCGCGCCGTTTCGGAGGAGTACGGTAACTAACATTGTGACATGGAAATTTTATATATTAGAAAGATAAGTCTTAAAAGTGTATTACTTAAATAGAATTTTGTTTATAGGTTTTGTAGTAATGTAATATATTTTGTATTTAGTTTATTTTTATAAAAACTTAGGTACCTATACCTAAATTTAAGAAATGAAATGAATGAGTGGAGTCTTATCATATAAGCCCAGTATCGAATCGATTCGCTACTTGCCCAAATTCGACCCTTTCTTCTGTCTAATTTGGGAAAGTAACGAATTAACTGAACTAGGGGAAAAGTAGCAAATTAATAATAATTACCAATTTGGGAAAGTATCGAATGTACTAAAGTAGCGAAAAGCGAAAGTGTCGACTTGTTACTGGACTCAAAAAATGGAACTAAACAAAACAGAAATCAAATAGTAACAACACAAAAACAAAAAATACGGACAAAACCACAGAGATTTATTAATTTCGAAGCCATCGTATCTCGCCCGCCCCAATTTCGGCCAAAAATATTATTTCGTCTGTAGACGGAGTAATTTCAATACGGCGGATTCTTATTTTGTGCGTGTAAGCATTTTATTTACGGCCGGTGGATTTAGGGATACGGCAGTCGAGGGACTGCGATCGGCCGATAATTGCGATCGTTCGATTTGGAAGCAGAAAAAAAAATTACACCCTTACTTAAAAATCAATGGTAACTTGAAAATAAATAAATTATAGCACTGTGCTGAGTGTCGTGGACTAATGATAAGGTCGCCCGCCCGGCAAGCGGAAACGTTAAGTTAAATTCTCGCTGCGATTAAGATTTTGAGAATGCAATCAAAAATCAATATAACTAAGACAAACTGGCAGACTCTTAGAGCAATATACCTACCTAGATTCATTAAAGTATCTTTAGTCTATGCTAGAATTAATATGGAATTTTAGAATGAAACTTTAGAAGTCTTTTAAAGAAAACAATAAAAATAAAAATAAATGCTAAGCTATTTCAAAATCAAGTTTTTCTAACTATCGTTAAAATCTACGTAATGGACAAATTTAGCTAAAGTTAGCTGCTAGTATTTTTATAAGTCGATCGAAAATCTTTACTCTGCATTCGTCCACGTGGAGATCTGACAGCGTAAAGCTGGACAAGGATCACGATGAATGGGATCAAAAAAGGTACAGAATAGACATTATAGAGTTCTTATGTTAGATTGATACGTTAGTAACCTACATTGCAGTGTTTGTTTATGTTACGCCGAAAAACTTAGATTTTTATTCTAATAGACTTTGTAACTGTGGGCTGTGGGGTAAATATCTACCTTAGCGACCTTATTTTTTTATTGGTATTTTTAAAGGCTGTCTCCATGGTAGTATCCCATTTTTTAAATATGTAGGTACGGACGATTGTTATACAGGTTGAGTCATTTAGACTGGCCTTCGGGGCAATTCCTTCCCAAATTTGACAAAAACTAAAATGGCTTATTTAGATTTTTGTAAAATTCAGGAATCAAACCTTGTCATTTTACATTAAAATAAACATCTTACATTAATGTACTTGCAGTGTCCGCGACTTCGTCCAACAATTTTTTTTTTAAGATTATATTACTATTATAACCTATAGCCTTCCTCAATAAATGGACTATCCAACACCGAAAGAATTTTTCAAACGGACCAGCGGTTCCTGAGATTAGCGCGTTCAAACAAACAAACTCTTCAGCTTTATAATCCGACGACCTCGGTGGCGCGTCGTGCGAAAGCGCGACTGCAATGCAGGAGGTTGCGGGTTCGATTCCCGCCGGGTGCAAGTATTTATGCTTAAAAAATAAATATTTGTGTCTGGTCTGGGTGTCCCTCTATGTATAATATGTATGTATTTACAAAAGAAAAATAAATATAAGTATTATATCCGTTGTCTAGTCACCGTAACACAAGCTTAGTCGCTTACCACGGGGCTAGATGGCGCTGTGTGTTTTTCGGAGAAATTATTTATTTATTATTATTATTATTTATTTATAATATTAGTAAGTATATTTATATCAATCGACAGTGTTGCGGATAGAGGTCAAATCCTCAAAACCATCAAATTTAAATACTACTAATTTAGCTACTGTTTTTTTTACAAAATAATCAACAAACGCTGAACCGTTTTGAAAAAAAAAATACAGAGCTAAGGCACGTTAGGCAGAATAGTTGAGACAATTTATTTCAAGATTTTTTTAGAGATAAAATTTTTATTGGTGTTTCTGCAACTAGCCCTAAAACTGGGCCTTTTTGTTTCACTTTCCTCACGATCTTCGTTGAGTTTAAATTTGTTAGGCTTATCCTAACTTGAACCTAATTAGATCCTAATTAGGATTGTCCTAACAAATCTAAACCACAGTCTAAACTCAACCGACCACACCTCACGTTCAACACCATCCTTGTCCCAGTTAAAGTCCCTGCCTATCTTTAAAATATTAACGGTAGGTAGGTGGATACCTACCGGTGGGTATGCCATTGCACCATTTATGTTTTACTGCGAAAGCCTGGGACGTTGTGGACAGATGGAGTGGATGATTGCGACAACTTATGCTCAGTACTCCATTCGACAAACTCTGGTAGGTAGGTACCTCTGAAATACTAAATAGTATACGCTACTTTTAATCACGAAATTGTAACTTGTCTCTAGCCATCACTTATGTAAGGGTAGGTAATTTAAATTATTAAGTTATGTATAGTCAGATCACCAATTAAGTATACAGCACGCATAATAATTTTGCGTGCTGGATACTTAATTGGTAATCTGACTGTACCTCTAAATACTAAATAGTATACGCTACTTTTAATTACGAAATTGTAACTTGTCTGACTATTGTAACTTACATGCGTGAAAATGAATTTGTTTTAGGGACGTATAGGTACCTGTTAAAACTGTTATTAAATATTTAAACTAGCGGCTTTGCCCGTTTGTCGTACAGGAAACAGGATTGGGAAAGGAGTAGGACAGTATAAATACAGGATTAGGCTTCTCCCGCCCCCTCTGGTACTGTATTGTGTATGAATTTTCATGTCTAAGTATCGATTAAGAAAATAAAAGTTTAATAAAAAACTCCCCCTCAGTCAATCAATCAGGTCAGGTTTTGAAATGTATAGATAAAAGTATGTATTTGAACATCTCCACAAACTGTTCTATTTAACCCTAATTTAACCCCACTACAGAAAGAGCCTAAGCTTAAACTATTTACTGTCTGTCAATTAAACCATTTTTGGAAGGCTTCTGAATAAAACTTGACTTGTAGTTCACCAAACAGTAGTGAGCCTCGCCAGTATTTCATTGGAAAGACTTACATAGTTATTTAAACTCCTTCAAAAAGCCAGCAACTATAAGTTTCAAAAAACCAACGAGTATATTTTTGCCCTCTTAAATTGTGTCGGTGTGTAACGGAATAATCCCCCGCTCTGCTCACTATACTGATATTTTTTCGGAACACGTTATACAAATGGGTTTCATTTATTTTGATGTGTCCGTCGCGTCGCGCGCCGCCCGGTAGAAATGTAAGTATCGATAATGTTTTTACATTTTATCGATACCTTAATAGCTTTTTAGGGTGCCGTAAAGAGTAAGAAATACGAACTATTATGAGGATACTATTAAAGTGAGGTCCAATATACCAAATCGGTCAGAATTTTAGAAAATGTAAAAACTTTAAGCCAAAATAATGTATAGGCCTGTTATAGTGGGTAGGTAAGTCATCATCATCCGAGCGAAGTTCCTGGTTGTATCCCTCTCGGGAGCCCGGAACCACCTTTCATCTTTTACGTAGTTGTAGTGGGTAAATTATTGTAGGTATCCAAAATATTTTAACTTAAGCCCCATAAGTAGATAAATAATCTTAATGATTCTTGAATTTGAGACTACATTTCGACTTAAAGTAGGTCCACCTACATTAAATTTTAAATAGATTATTTATCTACAAATTATTTTTATTTATACCTACGAATTTCACGACTACCTACTGCACTTTACAGAGCGCCATTTATATCGATAAACGAACCGTACCGTTTTCCCAATAGAATCGATAACCCAATATCGATAATTCATCGTCCAGCACTATCGCTTATCGAGACACAAATCTACGAGCCGTGTGCCATTTGAAAATTAATTTTCAATGTTGACTTAAATGTAAAAAATATGTTTTTTTTTGCTTTTCTTTTGCTGTTAGATGTTAAATAAGTAGGTAGGTACGTTGTCAGTAAAAGATAGATTTATTTTTTTGGGTTTTGGCGGTATCGCGTTGAAGAGATGTGTTGTTGAATTAGTTCTTTTTTAACAACTGGTTGAGTATCTTAGTTGCCGATATGGCCGGGGCAAATTTTAATTTTCGTTAAATCTAGTTTGTATGCTTGTAAATTGTTTATTATCCCACAAAAATATTAATCAATTTGACTTCATAAAAGTGTGAATATGTAGTGAAAATAAATAGGTAGCCAGTTCAGCCGTTCTTGAGTTATAAAATGTATTGTATATAAAATCCCGGATAAATATCTAGAAAAAAAATGGCGGATGCGCAAAGTCGATTTTTCATAGAACTCGCATGTAAAATGTACTGCGCGAACTTTCCCCTTCCTCGTCAAAATTTTCCAACTTGTTTGCCGGCTAACTATAACTTATGCTGGCTAACTAACACGACTTTCTTTTACAGATATAGATAAGTGCCTATACGTCACTCTAGTTTGCTCAAAATATAAAAATGAAATCTAGAAGTTGTCCTTCTAGATTTTATTTTCACACTCGACAGTAAGCAACTCAATGAACTTTTCTAGAAGTAGTTACGATTTATCAACCTTTGAACTATTCAACATTTAAACCCTAGATATATCTATAGATACCTAGGGTTGAAATGTAGATGTTGAACCCTTTGAAAGGTCATCGCTAGATCGATATCTATGATTTATTCAAGCTGTAAGTGTAAGTTGCAGTTCCCAGAATAGATAATGAAAACTTTCCTCATTTCAAAATGAAGAAAGAAATTACTTTTAAGTTGAAAGGTTAGCAAGGAACCCACTCTTTTCTCCATACAAACTTTACAAACGTAGTCGACTGTTTTCTTCCTGGATAAATACGTTAAATGACTAATTGACTATGCCCCTACGTTTTATAACCTACTAGCTGCGTCCCGCGGTTTCACCCGCGTAAGTCCCGATCCTGTGATAGTATCGGAATCAAAAGTAGCCTTTGTTACTCAGGGTGAATGTAGCTTTCTAATGGTGAAAGATTATTTTTGAAATCAGTCCAGTAGTTTTTGAGTTTATTCATAACAAACATACAGACGCACACACACACACACACACACACACAAACTACAAATCTTTTTTATTATATTAGTATAGATATAGATATAAATAAAACTAACCTATAATGTTACCAACGAGAAGTTTTATGATGAGAAGGTAGTTTCAGGTGCTGCATCAAGGGCAGGCAGGTTAGGGATTGATGCAGCACCTAAATCCACCTTCTAATCATAAAACTCCTCGTTGGTAAGATAATAGGTTACCTACAGTTTGGAGAATTCAGTATCTAGGTATACTTAAACTTCTGTTTGACCGAGTGTAACTAATAACTAATAAGTAAACGATGTAACTTGGTTAATCCCATAGTTTATTTTGAGTAAAAAATAGGTGTTTCGTGTATTATTATAACCCACCTACCTAGACAACTATAACACAAAATCGTTGGAAATAAAAACAAAAGGCGATCGAAATAAGTAGAAACAAAAGACGTTCGAAATATAAACAAAAGACGTTCGAAACATTACCAAAAGACGATCGAAATAAGTAGAAACATAAGACGTTTGAAATATAACCAAAAGACGATCGAAAAGGAAATTTATTCGAAAATAGAAACAAAAGACGTTCGAAACAAGTGGAAACATGAGACGTTCGAAATATAACCAAAAGACGATCGAAATAAGTAGAAACATAAGACGTTCGAAATATAACCAAAATACGATCGAAATAAGCAGAAACAAAAGACGTTTGAAATATAAACAAAAGACGATCGAAAAATAAATCTAAAAGACGTTCGAAAATAGAAACAAAATAGCTGTCGAAACGGGATTCAAACCCTTGTAACGAATCAACTGAATAATAATTACCATGGTCGTTTGTCGAGACATGCACTCCCGCATGTCGTCCCCGAAATGGCCATTAAATCTTCCTTCAGACTCATATTAGTACTACCAGTAGTCCTGTGCCAAACTTGGCACGGCAGAAAGGTCATCGACATAAAGTAGCTTTAGCCATATTGCATGACGTTAGTTAGAGCGTTATTATCATATCACACTAGCGGTTTGCGAGCGCGCTCGGGGCGCGACCTATTGAGGTATTACTATGTAGTAGTTTACCTACTAGTACTAGACTAGTACTGTCTTAAGAGGATAGTCTCCATTCCCTTTCTCCATACAAACGTAGTTAAAATTTTCCTCCCTGGATAAAGACATTAGAGCAAACATGTTTATGCCATAAAACTTATATCTGTCATGACTATGCATCTACCTTTTTATTTTTTTCATTTTATTATTTTTTTATTATTATTTTAATTAGAAAATAAAAAAAATAAAAAGGTAGATGCATTGTCATGCATGACAGATATAGGTTTTATGGCATAAACCTATTTGTTCTAATGTCTTTATCCAGGGAGGAAAATTTAAACTACGTTTGTATGGAGAAAGAGAATGGAGACTATCCTCTTAAACATATTCTGTTACTTTTACATGAAACAAATTGTTAAAAGCCGCTGCAGCGCAGCTGACAATATCATGTTGTTACGTATATCGTTAAAATGAAATGAGCATCGCTGAAGGCGTTAATAAGATACAGTCGATGAATGAGGACACAGTCAACTACGTTTATGTATGGAGAAAGAATAAGTAGACGTGTTTTAAACACAAGAATTTTCATGGGTTGTTTGTGTAGTATTAAAAAAACATTCTTCTATTTCGATTTTTCTCTGGTTTTCGCTATGCTGATATGCAATTATAACTAATTTTTCGGTTTTAATTGCGTGAACGGTAGTAGTCTCTGGTGTTTGATGTACAACCTACCTACTTTTTACATGGTGTTCATACTTTTTAACATCCTGATAAAACTATCGGCCTATAAAAAGTCTGTACCTACCTATTCTGAGGACATCAGGATCAAATTTATAGCAAATAGCTTTTATTCACTTAAATAATACCTACTTATTACGAAAGAACTGACACGATCATTGACACTAATAAAATTATCTAATTGTGTAAGATCTAAAATTACTTTAGATTAAGTAGGTAGGTACATAAATTTTATTATTGTATGCCTGTAGGTGGGTAAGTGATTCTATCCAAAATATTTTAATTTAAGACCCAGTACAGTCAGAATCCAGTACATCACTTATCTATTTACAAAGAGAGAAGAGAGAGTTACACTATTTATAACTAAGGAACGGTTGAACCGATTTGGCTGAAAATTAGTAGAGAGGTAGCTTAGAACGTGCTTATACCGTAAATCCCGCGGGATCAAGACTTACGATCGAAACCGCGGAGCGCATCTCGTAAACAATAAATATTCTTGATTCTTGCCACATATAAAAACGTAAGACCATATCAGAAAAAGAAGATTTCTGATATCTACCGACTACTCTGACATATTAAGAGCGTAGGCAACTCACCAACGTGCGAGATTGTTAGTATGTGAGAAGCCCACTAAGTCTGATAAGGTCGTGGGCAACTCACGGACATGTGATATTGCTAGTACCTATGTGAGTAGCCCCCTAAGCCAAATCTTCGACAGGTGTAGCGATTTAGCGAGAGAAAACAAACAGCTTCCTACAAAAATGTCTCAAGATAAGAAAACGCGACCTCGTTCTTTCTGTGATTGATCAAAATTTACCAACAGTCTGTCACCGTGCAATCAGTTTGCTGAGGTGTCAGATAGGGGTGCTTATCAGCCGCTGGAGCTAGGTTACGTTGAGATAAGAACTCAGATGCTGAGGTTTCGTCAGTGGATAGATTGTAGAGATAGGTATTGGGTATCAAGTTCATTGTCTGTTTTATTTTTAAGCTATTGCATAGCTTTTATCTATGAAAAAAAATGCTATGCAATAGCTTTACCGCGGCAGTCCCCGAATGCCGCACGTTTTTTTCTGCCGGAAGACTGGCGCGGCGTTGTGGCTGCCCCTGTAGTCGCACCTATGCCGAGGCAGATCCTCATTGGCACAGCACACGGCTCCTTATTTTTTGTTTTAAATATTAGGTCTTTACCTATGAAGTTGCCGTTTTGTATGGAATAAGTGAAAGTACTTATGTTTTCAAACTTTTTTATTTCTGTTATTCAAGTAATTACCCATGCAGTCGACGCATCTTTGCCAACGCATTGGCAATTTATCGATGCCCTACTTGTAAAAATCAGCTGGGCGGGAGGCAAAAAACTCTTCAACGGCATTTTGTACCGCCTCTCGGGAATTGAATTTTTTACCTACTAAAAAGTTGTCAAAATTTTGGAAAAAGTTATAGTCGGTAGGTGCAAGGTCTTGTGAGTATGGCTGGTGAGGGAGAGCTTCCTACCCCAGCTCTTGCAGCTTGGAGACTGTCTCATGTGCAAAATGGTGTCGCGCGTCGTCGTGAAGGAGCAGTGGGGACGACTGATTGACCAAAGCTGGTTCCAGATGTGCAAGCTTCTCCGTCATTGTCTCCAGTTCTTCAGAGTACACATCTGCAGTAATGCTCATGCCGTTTTGTAAAAAGCTGTGGTGAAGCACACCCGCACTAGACCACCAAACAATAACCATCAACTTTTTAGGAAGTTTCCATTATGACGAAAAATGTTCAAATGTAATGAAAATACAACGCTAATCAATAAACAAAAGACTGAGTTTGTAAAAAGAATGTTATGTTTTTAAAACAAAATTAATTGGAACTAGCTGACCCGGCAAACGTTGTTTTGCCTTATAAATTATAGATAATTAAATTTTTCGTGAATTTTCTTTGCTATAAACATCACGGAGCCCGAGACCTTTCCAACGAATGCAAAACCGTGGAAATCGGTTCGTGCGTTCTGGAGTTATAGCGTCAGGAAGGAAAACCCGACTTATTTTTATATAGTAGATTAAGAATAGGTACGAAGACATTCTAAATTTTTTTTTATTTGTAATGACTAGTACTGAAGATCGGCAACTTCATAGGTAAAGAAAGACCTATTATTAACGTTTTTCCATAATTATGTTCTCTTGTTTGCTATTCTTTTATTTGTACACTAGCAGCTCCCCGCGGTTTCACCCGCATAAGTCCCGATCCCGCGGGAATATCGGGATCAAAATTAGCCTATAGCCTTCCTCAATAAATGGACTATCCAACCCCGAAAAATTTTTTCAATTCGGACCAGTGGTTCCTGAGATTAGCGCGTTCAAACAAACAAAAAAACAAACAAACTCTTCCGCTTTATAATAGTAAATAGATTTTAAGGTTCCGGTTTCTTTCTATTCTATTCTATTTTTGAGAAGAATTTTTTAGAGTTTGAAGTTATATTTATATTTATCTATAGGTACACTAACTGACCCGGCCAACTTTGTTCCGCCTTAGAGGCAAAAAAAAGTTACAAGACAAGTGTCCATCTCTTGGTTCCTTCCCCACAAGTTTCGCCCAAGTAGGAACCTACCTATTGTAGTCATAAACTGTTATAGTAGGTAATATACGAAATGCGATTTTTGTATACCAATTACAAAGTAGGTACATATGTACTTAGATCTATTAGGTACCTATTATTTTAAGTGCATTTAAGACTGCTCTGGGCGTTTAAAATGGAAAAATGCATCAACAAAAACGAATCGACACTGGGTGGGATTCGAACCACGCGTCTCTTCTCAATCCGGTAGAAAAGACTCAATTCAATTAGTGCATCTGCATTTAGGTACCATTTACTACAAACTTAATAAGGTTTTGTAGATATATTTTTCTATCTACACTAATGTTATAAAGAATAAAGATTTGTATTTGTGTGTATGTGTGTGTGTGTGTTTGTAACGAATTGACTCAAAAACTTTTGTGCCGATTTCAAAAATTCTTTCACCATTTGAAAGCTACAGCCTGAGTAACATAGGCTACCCCCGATCTCGTTATTCCCACGGGATCAGGACTAACACTGGCTTACGCTAGTTTTGAATATTTCTATACTTCGTTTATTAATTTCAGACTACAGTCTGACGTTTTGGTTCTTTATATTTGACGTTTCGAAGTATAGGTAGGTATCTAACTAATGAAACCATCTCCTGCTGAAATGTAGCTTGCAAAATGATTGCTTACAACTCAATAAAGTACCTACCTACCTACGTAGCTACTCATTGTAGATCTAAAGTGTCTTTGTTCAAATTTACCTTCACAAAATCACTAAGTACCCATTTACCTACATTGTTTAAAGACGACCTAGGTATTTTACCTTCAGAGGCAGTCCCAAAATCCGTAACCTAAATAAAATCGCTTCCAAAAAGTATCACTTAAACCCTGTTACCCACGTTAATATCCATAAAGCTCGGCCGGACAGGGTGGCATTTGACCTTTCAACGCAAAGGGGTTGATCATTTCCTGCCCCCACGCTTTAGGCCCACTTAAAACATGCCAAACATGCACAACGAACATACTTAATAGCTACAATAACAGCGGGTACTATACTATAGCACCCAATTATTGATCATAAAGAACAAAGACTGACCTGTTTGACAATCAGCCTCGCCACCCTCGGGCTGGCAAACGTGACGAACCCGTAGCATTTCGACACCCCAGCCCGATCGTAGATCACCCTAGCTGCTGTCACCGTCGAGAACCCAGAAAAGAACTTCCACAGGTCTTCATCTGTAGTCGTCAAAGAAAATCCTCCCACGAAGATTCTGTTGTGAATAACTGTCCCGAATTTCGGAGCATCAGACGGTGGTAAGGTATCATCGGTGTCTTCTTCAGGCGAATTCAAAAGGGCTTTCAGCTTTTCATGAGGATCGGCACTCTTTCTATTGTTCGCTGTGTTCTCTTCGACCATATGCGCGCAGCTGGCTGAATCACTCCTAATATACCTTTTCACACCACTCTCCATTTTAACAACGCTATTAGATACTAATATAACATGTTCCCTTGTTTATTTACTAAACTAAAATTCTAGCGGAAACTAAGCGGCCGTCGCTGGCACGGGAAAACAACTGAGAACGTCGAGTCCGTATCGATTTTAGCCGTGGGAAGGTAGGCTGTAGTTATATTTGTATATGGACTTGCCTTGCGCGGCTCACGGACCGCCTGCCTTCGCTCACCGCACTCGCGACCAAACTGTTAAAACAAAAGATAACACGGCATGATTTTAGATTATTGTGATGCGCACTAAAAATAGTGTTTGAGCTATAGACATTTGCTATTTTTACTGGGCGCCTAAAACTGGGTCAGTAGTTGACATTACCTAGTGCAATGATTCTTTATCTAAGTTTTGATTAGTTTGTAGTGGGGAGGTGTAGGGGGCGCGGGGGAGCTCTTGTGCTCGAGTTAGAGACAGGTGCGGTGTTCGAATCTCGCATTTGCAGCTTTTATTTTTTTATTTTTGTTCTATTTCCGCAGGTACGATTTAAACAGTAAACAGTAGGTCACTAAGTAGGTAAGTATGAAATGAACTAACATTAAACGATTTCAATCAATTAAAAACTTGACAGATTTAAAATAAATAAAATTTAAAGTGATCTAAAAATAAATAATAGAATGTTGATCTACCTACATTTAAATTTCTTTTAAATTTTGGATGTAGCTCAAGGCTATTTTATTTAGAAAATTTATTTTCAAGGAAAAATAGCATTCAAATATTTTTACTTGCGGCGAGGTTTGAACTCGCGTCTTTGGGTCAGTAGGTACCCCAACGTCTATTCCAACTAGATTACGCAAGTCCCTACCTACATTTTTTATTAGTACCTAAAGGTAAATAGGTACCTACCTACCTAATTTCCCTACTTTTTATTATGCGATGGTCCAGCGAAACTATCCTTTGGTGCTGGGACGTTTAGGAAAATAAGGCCCGTGGTCACGTGTAACTGTGTAACGTGGTCACACTCTTTCTCCATATAAACGTAGTAAAGGTTCCTCCCTGGCTCTAAAGACATTAAACAATCAAATAATGTTTATGTTATAAAACATATCTGCCATGACTAGGGCATGCAATATCGGAAGGTTTTCAATCCCGGAATGATTTCGATATTAAGAGCTCAATCCCGGGATCCCGGCATTGATACTGGGATTTTAGATGTCGTTAAAAAGGCGAATTTAATACAATAAAAATGTGTAAAACCTAAAATAATTAATATATTTAAGACTCTAGTGATTTCATTACGTAAATAAGTTACCCCGAGAGCCGTCCGCCCCATCATTTGGGAAAATAGCCGGTGTCTAAACTTTCGCGCCAAATTCTAGGCGCACCACTAAAATGATGTTAGCAGTAAAATGTTGCATGCGAGCTTGTATTAAAAATACTTGTCTTAAAAATTGCAATGAATCACGGTAATCTTATTGTTTTAAACATTTTTACCAATTCCCTACGCTTCTAAATCTTTACAGATCTCTTCCTCAGGGGTAGACTAATTTGGGTTTAATTTTAATAGTTCTATTCAATCATTCTATGAGGAAAAATATAGCTAAAAACCTTAATTTGAACCCGAATAGTAAATTGGTCAAATCTCGATATCGGATCACTCAATCCCGGGATTATAATATCGAACTTCTGCGTCCGAGATCCTGGGATTACGATATCCCGGGATCCCGGGATTCATGCCCTAGCCATGACCATGCCCCTACGTTTAATTTTTTTCATTTTTCAATTAGAATAGAAATAGAATTTAGAGAAATTAGAACAAATATGATTAAAGACCGTAGGGCATGGTTACATTAATATGGCTGATATAGATTTCATGGCAAAAACATATTTTCTCGAATGTCTTTATCCACGGAGGAAGCAGTCGACTACGTTTGTAAAGTTTGTATGGAGAAAAGAGTACCTAGGTAGACTTTCCCCTGTGAGTGCTATCCTGCAGTAGGTACCTACCTACTATTAGCTATTTAATGGTCGTCGATACCCGGCTCCTATGTTCAAGAACAATATTTTTCTCGTTGCACAACCGTCATAAATCAAGCAAGGTTTGAGCACTTTGTAATTAATAACAATACCGCTTATCGATAGCAAATAATGCGCAGCACGTGCGACAGTACGAGAAAGAGTGAAAATACTCTGTGCAGTAGGTACTCTGCACCACTTCCACGTTGTACGATCCGGTGTGTGCAACGAGTAAAAAATAAGTATAGCGATTAATAAGTAAATAAGGTAACGTAGCATAGAGTACATACCTACCTACTAACTTATCGGTAAACTTAGCACTCAAAAACTCAAGTAGGACTTACCCATATCACCGGAAATGCCGGAAATGCCTACCTAACGAACTACCAACGAAACAAAACGCATTTTGGAAAGTAGTAAGGAAATGAGAAGAAAACAGAACAAAACGCTTCACATTTCTGAAATGTAGCCATCGTATAAAAAATACCCAATTGTAAACTAAAATTAAACGTTTATTTGTTATTTTCAGCTTTGAATTATAACAATAATTTACAGGTACCTACCTATTGTTTTACCAATGAACACAGCTACGTGCAGCATCCCCCCCGAAGGGTTCCCGCCTTGTCGTGGCGGGGGGGCTTAGTAGCCGTGGCCTGGACACCCACGGTGAACCAAGCGGAACCCACCCGAGGAGGGGCCGCTCGCGGCTGAGGGTTTCGGGGCCGCGGCAGGAGAGGAGTGTCGGTGTTGCGTTGCCGCTCTCCCTATCTGCCGCGGCCTCGGCGGGGCCGCCACCGTTGATGGCGGACGCGGTGGGGCTGCAGGGGAAGAGGAGTGTCGGTGTGTCGTTGCCGCTCGCCCTATCCCCTGCAGCCGAAAAGTGGTCGGCGACGGGGCCACAGACCTCACCCGTCGCAGGGGAACCAGGAGTGTCCGGACATCCCTGGTTCCCCTAAACGGCTCTTGGCGGCGGACTCGGGGGAGTTCGTCGCCAAACACTGAGCCACGAGATGGCGGCGGCGTGTCCGCGCCGCCTCTTGAGAGGGTTTTGCCCATTTGGGCTCGGAGACGGGGTCCACCCGGACCACCCGCCGCTAGAGCTTGCCGAAGTTATCCGAAAGGTTCCGGCAAGCTCTGGCAACTGCGGCGCGAAGGACACCGAGGGGTTTAGTGGGTATACCCTGGCCGCACACCATCTTGGCCGGGGGGACCCCCACACACCGGGCCGCTCTCCCCCGGGAGCGGCCTGACGGTCTTAATTAGATTCCCCTCGTAAAAAAAAAAAAAAAAAAGCTACATGCAGCATCAAACTCCAGAACAGGCTCTGTTTTCGAAATAATACCCACTGTCTGCGAAATGCTGTGTGGAATGCCATTATTAAATTTATTTAAGTATTTTTAGTTTTGCATTCAAGCGTTTGACATGAGAAGCCATGCATGTCACGGCTATTTTTTTTGAACCTAAATAATGACCATGAAACAGGGAAAATAAATATTTATACTAGCCACACTGATTCCTGACGTCACTTTGACAGCAGATTTATCTGTCAATGTCATTCGTTAAAGTTGAGTGAGCACGGTTGCACGTCTTGGTGTTTATTTTTGTTTCAAATTCCAATGATTTCTTTATTTTCACCTTTTCATACTTATATTTCTCGTTCATTGTCATGAAATTGTCGTACTCGAGTGGATTCTTGCAAAACCTTGAGTGTTTGTAATGTGAAAGTTCTTCGGAAGCCTGGATTGTTTACTGCGAGTTTATAAGTAAGTTTTTCAACCAATATAATTGCTATTTGTTGCAATAAAATGCAAAGAAAACATATTCGATTAACTAGCTTTAAAATACCGGTATTAGTTACCGGTTCGTACTATTTTCGTAAGGTTTTGAGTTCGAAAATTAAATGGTTTTTGTGCTACCTTCATTTTTCGGTTTGACAGAGCAAAAAATAGGTCGGCTTTACGCAACTTCGGCCTTACATCTGCTAATCATGACGCTGTAGTGCCTGGCACACAATAATTGGATGGAAACCACTTACCTAGATGTCACTACTTTCTCAGCCTAGTTAATCATGTTTTGAGGAAAGTATCAGGTGCCATAGAAACAACTGCCACAGCACGTCTTCTAGTTCCATTCTGCTATATTATGGTGCACCCACACAACAGTTTTGTCGGTCAACACAAAGTAACATTACATAACTATCTGTAACTCTTGTGTTTTTAAACTAATGTTAGTTATATTATAATATCACTCATCGCTTCCATACTGCCAATTACATAAATTAATAATAACAAAGAGTAGTAAAAATAGTTCTAAGATATCCAGTCCGGTGGTTGTCCTTGGCTGCATTTTATAGTGCAGACAGGGATAATCACCGCCTTGGTGTCCCCTTCATAGTTTGTGAGTAATTTTTTTATTGAAAAGAGCCTCTATGTGTTAGCTTCAGCTCCACGCATGCCTTTCAAAAGTTCGAGGCTCCATAGCCCCATAATAACTTAGAGTATCTTAAAGCTACAACCAATTTACACAGCATTTTGTTGGGTGTTGATATCACATTCTCTAACATAGTGTGGTATCTGTGCATTCTGTAACAATGTTATTTATACCATTTTAAACTTACATGGTTGTTCTCACTACAAATATTACGAAATAAAGAACTAAAACATGTTAAATACCCCTTGATTTAATAATATTTGTTATGTTATTTATTGTGTGTGATCTTAAGTTTTAATTTAATTCCTTTTTTAATGAAGTATTAAATGTATTCATAAATTTGAGGTGTTACAGGTGTTGTTATGTTAATAACATTTATTAACCTACTCTATATTTGGCCAGTTTGGCATAAAATTACAAAAACATTCTGAAATTAATCCAAATAATCCACTTGCCTGTCTTACTGACAGTCCAGTGGCCTGTCTGACTGCCAATCCAGTGGACTGTCTGACTGCCAATCCAGTGGACTGTCTGACTGCCAATCCAGTGGACTGTCTGACTGCCAATCCAGTGGACTGTCTGACTGCCTATTCAGTGTACTGTCTGACTGACAATTTAGTGGACTGTCTGACTGGTAATCCAGTGGACTGTCTGACTGCCAATCCAGTGGACTGTCTGACTGCCAATCCAGTGGACTGTCTGACTGCCAATCCAGTGGACTGTCTGACTGCCAATCCAGTAGACTGTCTGACTGCCTATTCAGTGTACTGTCTGACTGACAATTTAGTGGACTGTCTGACTGGCAATCCAGTGGACTGTCTGACTGCCAATCCAGTGGACTGTCTGACTGCCAATCCAGTAGACTGTCTGACTGCCTATTCAGTGTACTGTCTGACTGACAATTTAGTGGCCTGTCTGACTGGCAATTTAGTTAACTGTCTCACTGACATTACATTAGTCTGATTGCCAATGCAGTGAACTGTCTCACTGAAAGTCCAGTGGCCTGTCTGACTGACAATCCAGTGACCTGTCTGACTACCAATTCAGTGGACTTTCTGACTGACAATTCAGTATGATTGCCAATCCAGTTTACTGTGTGACTGTCAACCCAGTAGTCTCTCTCATTGCCAATCCAATGGACTAACTGTCCAGTTGTCTATCTGACTGACAGTGGCCAGTTTGACTGACAATCCAGTAGTCTGATTGCCAATCCAGTAGACTGTCTCACTGAAAGTCCAGTGTTCTGTCTGACTGACGGGGGAAGGGAATCTGATGTGGGGTTGGTATGTTGATTATGTCAGTTGTATTTATTTTTTACTATATCAGTTTCTCTATCAAAGTAAGTCGATTTTGGTTTGATTGAAAATATAAATCAGCCAAAATTTGGACTAAAATTGGCTATGTAGTGGTTAAAAAATACTATAGTTTATTAATTTAGTATATTTTCGAGTGCAAGTGTTCCATCTTGCTAGTAAATATTTATCACAAACAGCTTTGTTACACTAGTAATTGTCAATGTAAAATCCATCTTATTGTGTGTGCGTTACAATTGTATTTTGGTTGTAGCGTTTGGATAAGAAATTGTACACAGTTCAACGTTCTGTCGAACATAAATTAAATTGGGATAGCAACTGTTATTTGTTGAGGTAGATAAGTTTTAGAAACAATTGACTTTTGCTTTTACTAAGAATTCACTGTCGTTCTGTCTGTCTGTCTATCACCTGTAACTTTTGTTTTGTGTTTTTAGGATTCCATACTCAAAGGGTAAAAATGGGACCTTTTTACTAAGACTTTGCTGTTCTTCTGTCTCTCTGTTTGTCATAAATATAAATATCACAGATTATGTATTTCTGTTGCCGCTAAAACAATAAATACTTAATTAAACAGAATAAAATAAATATTGAAGTGGACAAGTCCAACTCACACTTGGCCTGTTTTTATATTTGCAGCAGCTAAAACCTACAAGTTCACAACCAAATTATCCACTCCCAAAATATTGGTTTGATTCAGTATTTTAAAGATGGACGAACAGAAATGGATGAGACACTTTTTCACTTAGATAAAAGAGAGAGATGGATAGATAATAAAATGAACAAGAGGGAGCAAGACGAAGGATAAGTCTTTTGTCTCTATCCGCATAACGCTTTTCTTTGCCTGACTCCTAGTCATCTATACTAATATTATAAAGAGGAAAGAACTATTTGTTTGTTTATCTGTAACTAGCTGCGTCCCGCGGTTTCACCCTCGTAAGTCCCGATCTTTACAAAAACAAAACCATTCTGAAATTACCAATAGAAAGCTACATTATCAAATAGTACTTTTGATCTCGATGTACTACTTGATAATGATTGATTTGATTCCCACGGGATCCTGCCTTGCGATGGTGAAATCTTATATATAAAATTTCCATGTCACAATGTTAGTTACCGTACTCCTCCGAAACGGCTTCACCGATCTCCACCAAACTCCACATGCACATTCAGTAGGTCTGAGAATCGGCTACTATCTATAATTTATAAGGCAAAACAATGTTTGCCGGGTCAGCTAGTATCCGTATAAAATTACACATTTCAGTGCAAGAGATCATCTATTGATATTTCAATCTGTCACACGCTGATAAAAAAAGTTGAATTATTTTATTTATAAATTTAATTAAACTTTAAAAACAAAATTTTGCAAACTGTAAAGTGATACATGACCTGATCACACTTTAAAATAACGCACCTTAATCATTCGTGTGATTCTCTCTATACCGAGGTTGCCTGGAAGAGACCACTCTCAGTGGTAAGGCCGACTTTTGTGCCACTTTAGATTTTTTGTACTTTATTTTATTTTAATTTTTTTTGGTAAGTACCTACAATAAAGCGTTTATCTATCTTAATTTAGTCTTCTATTATTGTAAGCCATATTTGCGAAATAAATGATAATGATTGTAGTTAACCATTTCTGTTCAGAAGAAGGTTTCCAAAAATCCCGTCTTTGTATTTGCTTAGGAAGTATGATCCCTAAGGAGGTAGGGCAAGTGAGTTAGGCTGTCCGCTGTTTACCAATGACTCAGCTTGCCAGTTGCACCGTGATTGCACCACATTGCCATAGCATAGTTAATTGATTTATTATGTTACAGTTACAATAGGGTGGTATACGATTTTATATTGATACTAGCAGACCCGAAACTTCGTTCGCCTAATGTTTTTGAAAATAATAAAACCTTTAATAGCCTTCCTCAATAAATTTACTATCAAACACTGAAAGAATTTTTTATATCGGACCAGCGGTTCCTGAGATTAGCGCATTCAAACAAACAAACTCTTCAGCTTTATAATATACTAGCTGCGCCCCGCGGTTTCACCCGCGTAAGTCCCGATCCCGCGGGAATTACGGGATAAAAAGTAGCCTATGTGTTATTCTAGGTGTTCAGCTATCTATATTCCAAGTTTCGTTGCAATCGGTTCAGTAGTTTTTGCGTGAAAGAGTAACAAACATCCATCTCACAAACTTTCACATTTATAATATTAGTAGGAAGTATAGATGGTTGTTTACTGGCGCGACTGCATGTTTAGCCAGTAGCAATTACTGGCCAAATATCGAGCTCAATATTATTATATAATAAATAATAATATGTAGTTTCATGGTCATGGCTGATAGGTATAGGTTTATGGCATAACTAAACATAATTTTCTCTAATGTCTTTTATCCAGGAAGGAAACAGTCGACAATGTTTCTAAGATAGGTATGTAGAAAAGAGTATATTTCGTTACTCCTTAGTTAGATAGATAGATAGATTAATGCTTTGTTTGCACAACAAACAAATACAATTAGTATACCTACATAAAAAGTTTGACAAAGAAAAAACGTTGTACAAATGGGCGACTTTATTGCTAAAAGCGATTTCTTCCTTTGGGCTCTAACTTGAAAAATTACTTGACAACTCCAATAAAAAACTGTTAAGAGGATAGTCTCTATTCTCTTTCTCTATACAAACGTAGTTTACATTTTCCTCCCTGGATAAAGACATTAGAGCTAATATGTTTATGCCATAAAACCTATATCTGTCATGACAATGCATCTACGTTTTTATTTTTTTTAATTTTCTAATTAAAACAATAGTAAAATATAAAAAAATAATAAAATGAAACAAATAAAAAGGTACTTAGATGCATAGTCATGACAGATATAAGTTTTATGGCATAAACATATTTGCTCTAATGTCTGTATCCAGGGAGGAAAATGTAAACTACGTTTGTATGGAGAATGAGAATAGAAACTATTCTCTTAAATTATCCCTTATTTACAAATATTATTAAACAACGGGGTATTTGCCATGTTTTAATTTGTTTTTGACGAAGCTCAATATTTCGCCAGTAATTTCAACTGGCTTGTTAACGGGACAAAAAATATCCTTTATTTGTCCTTAAAATATAAAATAAATCTTTCATTACTGTATATCTTACCTTGGGTTTATTGCAAATGTACCAGCGAACTTTCTCCCACGATGCAAATTAAACTTTATCGTCAAACGAATAGGGTTGAAAGTGTCACTTTTCTTGCCCACTGAACTTTCTGATAAGCTAATTATAAATGTGTAGACATTGTTGTTGGAAACTGACTGGGGATGCGATAACCTAAGGCTAACTACCTTGTATAGATGCAGGAGAGTAAATATTGAGTTGTGACGTCAGTTTAGCTGCCAAGGGGAGGGTTGGTGTCAGGGAACCGGCTTCATGCTGGAGTTGCATAAACAAACTGTGATTTCTCGTAAAAACGAGAAATCTATTAAACGAATCGTTGATTTATCTGCGTTTTTGGAAGCAAACTTATTGTTTGTTATCAATCGCGACATTTTTAACGCCCGATGTTTCGAGGTCTTTCCATACCTGTTATAATTCCCGGCAAACATCTATAAAAAAATGGCATATACGCAAAATCGATTTTTCATAGAAGTCGCATGTAAAATGTACTGCGCGAACTTCACCTTCCACGTAAAAATTTTTGAACTTGTTTGCCGGCCACTGTAACGGGTTGAAAAATGCTAATTGTTGTTAATAACATAAAAGCTTTTGAAACAATAAAAATGATGAGCACAAGTTTCACAACATTTTAAACAGTGAAAGCCAATACCATTAAATCGCTAAAATTCAAGAAGTAACTGGACAGTGGACAGTACTCGAGTGAAAACGTAAACAAAACTCTGAGAACCGGTTGGTATCCTCTCTGCGCAAAAATAGAAATATGACTCGCATACAGTATACAATACACCTTGTATCGCATTAGTTTAGCTTGTTACATTGACCTTGCAAGCCTTCGAGACCGTAAACCGACACCGATTTTACAATGATTTTCCTCAATTTCCCGTCCCGAAAATTGAACAATTAAGTTAGATGATACTTTGCGCAATGTCAAATATAAAAACATGCAATGTTATATCTCTATCGAACACAGTACGCAATCCGAGAGCGGACGAAGCGTTCCCGGCCAGTGTGCTGTGAGCAATGTCATCACATCAATCATAACATGTAATACTAGCTGCGCCCCGCAACCGCGTAAGTCCCGAACCCGCGGGAATATCGGGATAAAAAGTAGCCTATGTGTTTTTCTAGGTCTACAGCTACCTATATTCCAAGTTTCATCGCAATCACACAGAGATTGTGTAACAAACACACACGTATAGATACATACTCACAAACTTTCAGCGTTATAATATTCATAGGATTATACTTCTGTAAGGACAGTGCGCAATCCAGGAGGGGACAAAGCGTTTCCCCGCCCAGTGAGCAATGTCAAAAATAACAACATGCAATGTTATACTTTTGTCAGGAATGCATTGCGCAATCCGGGAGTGGAGCATAATCACTCCAATAAAACAAAAACGTCTGCCCCCGGACCTTTTCAGTTTCCTGGTAGCTATAATAAGCTATACACCTACTTACCTTTATGAAAAGTACTCTGTACTAATCTTCTTTGTGGTAAAAACAGTACCTATTTAAGTAGGTACTTCCCGTTTGAGGAGTACACAGACACATAATATCTATTGCGTTTTATTCAATCTGTGACATGACATACGCAAACTTAGACCTAGCCTAGTCATAACCAAGTTAAATAATCAAAGCAGGGGAATTCCTGTTGCCATTCGTTGTACCAATTTTCTAACAGTACACTATCTATACAGGGTTATTGGTAACGAATTATGAAAGCGGTCGGGGCTACTTGATGACATTCTAAGGAACCAGTTCTGTTCTACGACTTTTGGAAATTCGAACATTTTTAAAGTTAGAAAATTTATAATTTCAGCTGTTTGCGGGGCACAGAGGGCAATAATCCTAAGATTTCAATATTATTCTTCAGAAACTACTGAAAATAAGGTAATTGACCTCTGTACCCAAATAACAGTTGATTTTATAATATGACCTCAAAATTTTCGATTTTCTTTTCGAATTTCCAAAAGTCATAGAACAAAAGCAGTTTCTTAGGATGTCAGGAAGAAGCGACAATGTAAATCACATGATTACTGCAAAAAAAATATAAACAAAAAAAAACCCCATGAGTTTCTTGTGTCTTCTTCTCATTGGAGGTCACGTTCCGAAGACAAAGTAGAATACTTTACATAATTGTCTATTCAAAGAGATTTATTGTATTATCCGAATGAATAAAAGTACTTTGAATTTTGAAGCTCTCGATCGACCGCTTTCATATTTCGTTACCAATAACCCTGTATAATGTAATGGCAGTATAGGTACTTGTAGCAAGGTATTTGTGAAGTGATGAGTCAAAACTGGGTACGAAAACGTATATTTACATCTGCAATTAGTCAACTGATTAAATGGTAATTTGATTGTAGTATTGTTTCAAATTATACGTAATTTTGTTTTATGCTGTTGTAATTTTTCGTTTGAAGGACGTTATTTCGGTAATAGATTGGTAAAATATGAACTACAAACAACGTAAAGTTTTTTAAGTAGATACTAAAGTAGTATCTCTAATTAATTTTAACTTCGTGGGTCCTCATGCAGACTCCTATAAAAAAAAATAGGTAACCACAACGGAATTGAGAAACTCGTCCTTTTTTCAAGTCGGTTAATCATTTCATACTGCTCATTAGGTAGGTATATAGGTACGACAAGTTTCATGAACACCGATGTACGGTTTACAATTCCCCTAAATGAACAAGCAAACCCAATTCTCTAAACTCTAATACACCTATGCATATAAGTTATAGGTTCCCCAGCTATGACCAGCAAGGGTATAAAGAGAGGGGTCCGCTGTACCGTCAGGCCACCCCGGAGGGGCAACCATCAGGGATCTGTTATAGACAGATCGTGTCCCCAAATGCTAGATTCGGTTCTCTTAAAGGAGAGCTACCCCGTGCCCAAAACGGCACTACCAGATTGTCCAGTCAAGTCACGTAATTAGACTTACTAGTCATAATGATTTCTCATACTTCGATCATTAAAAGGGTTCCTAAAGTATTAGCACCTAATCATATAATTCTCAATTATCATATTAAAGGTGCTTAGTATAATTAACTAGGCAGTTGGAACTTAAAATGTCGTAAGTAGTTTAAATGTCTATCGACTTAATCTATTCGAGAAGTCATAACTTCGTAGTCTCGCGGCGATATCGCACGATAAATCGCTACAAAGTGTCGTGTCCCTTGTAGCTTTTTTAAGTTTGTGTTTTTTTCGGGTGTCTCTACATGTATAAACATTGGAAAAATAAGTATGTATTAATAAAAAATTACGTACCACTCGACCATTTGCCTATTTTGTGACTAGACCGTACTGTGCATAGTCCTGCATTATTAATTAATTCAAAAAAACATCGTCTCTTCATTTCAGTCGCTCGTCAATGGCGGGCGGTTGCGCGTGGTCTCGCCGAGTGGGCGCGCGTGCTCGCACGTTACGTGCGTTGGTGCGGGACACACAGCGCGCGTTGCAGGAGGTTCAAGATATACTTACTGTCGGTAAGTTGACTATAGTCGCTCGTCGATGGCGGGTGGTTGCTGGTGTTGACTATAGTCGTCACGCAGAGTGGGCGCGCGTGCTCGCACGTTACGTGCGTTGGTGCGGGACCACAGCGCGCGTTGCAGGAGGTACAAGTTATACTCACTGTCGGTTAGTTGACTGTAGTCGCTCGTCAATAGCGGACAGTTGCTGGTGTTGACTATAGTCGCTCGTCGATGGCAGGCAGTTGCTGGTGTTGACTATAGTCGCTCGTCAAGGGCGGGCAGTTGCTGGTGTTGACTATAGTCGCTCGTTGATGGCGGGCAGTTGCTGGTGTTGACTATAGTCGCTCGTCAATGGCGTACAGTTGCTGGTTTTGACTAAAGTCGCTCGTCGATGTAGGGCAGTTGCTGGTGTTGACTATAGTCGCTTGTCAATTGCGGGCAGTTGCTGGTGTTGACTATAGTAGCTCGTCGATGGCGGGCAGTTGCTGTTATGCGTATGTAATACTGTTAATTATACACTACATCCTATAATTGTCCAACAGGCTCCATCAAATGTGTGGAGGTCGTCGCACGATAGAAGGCAAAATAGAGTTAGCAAATGTAGGCTTTTCAAGACTCAAAATGTAATCAACTTTATACATAACTAATAATTGTGTTTTAAAATTTGCTCATAATCATAGAGATTCTAGCTACAGTTTCATTTGCTCACAGATCCAGAAGTGTCACACCAAGTGCAAGCCATAGGTCACCGATGGACGCTCGGCACAGCGGTCGTGGTGTGCGGCAGCAGCTCAAGGGCGCGGGTTCGACTTCTGCATGCGTTGCTTGGGAGGACGCTGTTGCCGGAGGATTTGCCGAGAGGATGCCGATGGGTAAGTGGTTGTAGAAAACTTATACTAGCAAGTAATGGTTTAATTATTTCGTAGTTCACTCTACCACATTTAGGAAATACTGCTGTTTTCAGAAAAGAAGTAATGGTTTGAGGTGGATCCCACTATTTACATTATGCATTGATGGAAATACTGGGATATATTCTCCCACTATTGGTTTACTACACACTCCACCCATGGTTTGTGTATTTTCCTTCTTCCTGCCAGTATGTGGGTCGGCACAGCATGTCTTTCTTCTCCAATCCAATCCCTGTTCTCTTTCAAGGTATCGATCTCCCCCTTTCCCCCAATATCCTCCTAACACAGTTCCTCTACATCTCGTTTGACCCTCCGTTCGCTGTATGACTGGTACTCACTAAAGTTTTAACTGCAACATTATAAAATAATAGCCTAAATGGTGTTAAGTGAGTAAAATCATACTGGACAATAGCCATAGTATATTGATTTTTAGCAGCAGTTGGATATACGCACTGGATGCCTTCAAAGTATATTGATAATTGATATATTCCCAGCAGTTGACTGTATTTGCCCCGTCCCCTTTCAGATCCGTATCCAGTACGGCAGCAGCACATCCGTGCACCTCTCGCTCGGGAACTCCGAGTTCGAGCTGGTCGAGGAGTTGCACTGCAATAAGAAGCCTTGCGACGTACTACCTGTTGAGGTTAGACACAATCTTATAATAATATGTAGACTAGCAGAATTAATAGGTTTCACCCACGTAAGAACCGATCCTGAAAAATCCTTATTGAGCCTACATCGCATAAAGAACAGACTCTCCAAATTTCATGTCTATATTATGACCAGCGGTTTGGGCTGTGTGCTAATCAGGCTGTCAGTCAGGACTAAGCCTATCATAGATATAGATATATTATACATGCAGAAAGTAAGTCCCGATCCCGCGATGTTCCAAAAACCCTTAGCAGATAAGATTCCTACACACCACAAAGTAACACATTTCATGTCCTTAGGACTTGCGGTTTGGGATTTTTGATGATATATTTCTGTAATTTCGACAGTCAATCAGTCAGGACAGGCGGTGGTAACAATAGTAGGGGACCAATAACAAAACGCAGCCAGCGAGTCAGGAAGGAGGTAGTTTAATATGAACGCCCTAACTGTCATCACCTACCCGCAATCTCCAGTCTCGTGAACAAGCCAGCAGGGGTATTCAGAGAGCTTCGGTCCGAAACCGATATCGGAAACGTTATCTCCGTCTCGCTCAGCGCGACTAATAAGGACAGTGACAGACATGTCAAGTCGATGTTCGGTTTCGGACCGAACCGCTCTGAATACCCCTACAGTTGCAATTACTGGCGACATATCGAACTCCGTAAAAAACAAATTTAAACTTTGTAAATACCCCGTTATTGAATTAAATTTGTAGTTTAAAGCAGTTTTAAACTGATAGGAAATGGATACCATGCATGCACTAATAATAAAATAAAACTACCAATTTTTTTTCTTACATTTCAGGACCTAATAAGGCAAGGCCCCTCAGACCTTACAACCATTCTAGAAATAGAATTAAACAACCAATTCTTAAAAGACGGCCTTCAAATAGTTCTACCTCCCGATATAGACTCAGACCCTGGGACCTCAAACCATCTCCAACTCAAATCCATCCATTCAGAGTTCTACGCAAAACGGGCCAGCATTTTCAAGACATTCCATCCAGTTTTCCTGTATGCTTTAGAAAATATGGGAAAGAATGTGTTTTATGATAATATTGGGGGTCCAAATGTGACTATTGAAGAGGATTTCTGGAGTAAATACAGCTTCTTCAACATGAACCAGAAAGTTGAGGAAAAAACTGAAGAGTGTTGTGATGAGAAGGTGGTTTGGAGTGACGCGATTAGTGGAAGAGAACCTACTGTTTTTAATGCTGAGGTAAGTAACACATTTGAAATAGATATTTGTGATAGATGGAACAATACTGATGCGAAAATACAGCGTATGAGTCGCCGACGCCGGTAGACTAATTGGTCAAGTCAGTACTCCCGGATTGCGTAAAGATGCGTTGTTGGTTCGAATCCCGCCCTGCGTCTATCGTGGGTTGTGTTTTTGTAGAAGTATTATTTCATTAAAATATTTATATGAAAGCCCAGTGCAGGCTTTAACCACTTAAAACAATAGAATAGTAACAGATTTATTCTAAAAGGGCTTTCTTGGGGGAGGCTTCGGCCGTGAATTGTTACCACCTCGGTCATAGTCGTACCGCCAAGCGGACTCGTCCGTGTTCCAATACGTAGACCGGTGCAGCCAATAAGAAAAACGGATCGGATCTTGATCCATTGCCGGCTTCTTATCTTTTAGATGAGCTTGCTACATCTCAGCCCATAAGTATCGCATACCATCGGGTGAGATAGTGGGCAAAAGCTCATCTATCGTTTATAAATTTCTCTTCACGTTTGCATTTATCTTTACCATTGACGTCAGTTTAGTATTAGATGGCACCAGTGGTAAAAATAATCGCGCCAACGTTTCATTTAATTTTAAAAAATCGCGTTTAGTGTATGGATTTATAGCCGCTATAACAACAAACACTAATAACGATATAAAACGATACGGGGTTTGATATATTTGTTTTATTTCGTTTTAGTGTTTGTTGTTATAGCGGCTACAGAATAACATCATTTCAACTGTCTATCTATCACAGTTCATGAGATACAGCCTGGTGACAGACAGACGGCCGGACAGCGGAATCTCAGTAATAGGATCCAAATTTTACCCTTTGGGTACGGTACCCTAAAAACGTGCAATATATCTGTTTCCTTCTACGTCATTGTAAATTCTACTGTATATACCTCTGTCATAAAGCTCATTATCGCTTGCATTCCAGAACTGCCTAGATCTCCATCAGTTCCGAGAACTGGACCCTCACTCACAAATTCTGTTCCTATTGTTTTCGGACGCGACTGAACTAAGTAGTCGGACTTTAGTCGAAGGTGAAGCAACCGAGTCCGCTGAGGATAGAAGATGGAGCGAGGACCTGCCTGAAGATGATAGGGAGATCCTAACGGGGATTAGGTGAGTGGGAACTAACGGGGGAGCAAAGTTAATGGGGTTTCCAGGTGTGAAGATAATAGGGAGATACTAAAGGGGGGTGAGTGATAATGAGTAGATAAGTGGGTACTAACGTGGAAGAAAAACTAATGGGGTGAGCAGATAAATGTAATCATAATAAAATGGCCTAGTGGTGGTGGTGGCCTAAAATGGTGAACAAATTTCACATTAAAATTCGACAGCTGTCTTTTTCGCTCTCACTTATAATGACACAAGAACATCCAGCTCTTGCTTCAAACTCAAGATAATTTTGTGGTCATTAAAAATCCCAGAATCAGAAACAAACATTCATGGTCACCATAAATATTTGTTTCCGGCGGGAACCAGCAACGTTGTTCCCACGACACGCTTACGGGGGTCATCATAGAGGTGACTAATGGATAGCAGATTAGCTTTTTTGGGATCTGTACCTCCAAAAAGTAAAAAATTGAACCCTTATAAAATCACTTTCTTGTCCGTTCGTCTGTCTGGCTGTGTGTCACCACCGATTATTTTGTGATTACAGGGATATTCAATCGCCGAACAATAAAAACATGGAGTCGTTAGATGGCTGTGATAGATCTATTCTAGAAGAACAGAAAGCTTTTATGAATGAACTTGTTGATCAGTGGGAGCTAATGTGTAAGTTTTTATAAGTTTTGTATAAATAAAAGTAGTTTCATTAATAACAAATCTGATTTTTATGATGCTTTTGAAACTCAGAAACTTGTTATTTCCACAGCGTCACCACCAAAGAAACACTACTTAAAAAGCCAATGGGCCATTCTGGATGACCTGGAAGTATTGCGCTCGGTCTCCAAGTCCTGCCCCGGGACCAGCTCCACCACCAGCTCCAGGAGTCGCCAGGATCGACTGCTGTCCTGCAGGACCACTCTGCTGGGAGTAGTGGTCAAATTTGCCAGTGAAACGCTTCATACGTACGCTTTGGAATACAGCACTAGGCTTAGTGAGGTGGGTTGTGGACTATTGGCATATTGATCAGCTCCAGGAGTCGCCAGGAGCGGCTGGTGTCTGCAGGACTAACTTGCTGGAAATAGTGGTCAAGTTTGGCCGTGAAACGCTTCACACGTACGCTTTGGAATTCGTACGTGTGAAGCGTTTGAATTCGGGTCCAAGAGTCGCCAGGATCGGCTGCTGTCCTGCAAGACCAACTTCCTGGGGATAGTGGTCAAGTTAAGTAATGAAACGCTGCAAACGTACACTTTGGAATACAGCACTAGGCTAAGTGAGGTACGTTTTGGACTCCAGATCGGAAACTTATCTCCGTCTCGCTCAGCGCGATTCAACATGACAGAGACAGGCGCAGTCATTTTCATCATCGGTGTCGGATCGAGAGCTGTGAATATCCCAACAGGACCGTAAACTTAAATAAATATAACAGGATTTGCCCGACGCACCAGAGATGCCGTCAAAGAGACCTAGAGTCCATAGGATCATTTCTCCAAGATTCTGCTCACTTCTCCAGTTCTGAATGCATTCTTATAAAAATATAATAATAATAATTTATTTACCAAAACTATACAGTCCAAGTAAACAATTTATCGGATCCACCACACTAGCCTGAGCCTGTCCTGTGGGGAAGAATGGTTATCCATAACAACAGTGATAGGTATATATAACGAGAAAGGAACAAATTAATATTTGATTGGTGATATAATATACAAATCGTGGAAAGGAGCAAGGGATGGGAGCTTAATTAAGGGGAAGGGGGGGGGAAGGTAAGTGTATAATGTAATAAGTGAATGAGTGAGATTGAGACTGTTATGTGATTTATTATGCGTGTGTGTGGGATTGAGTGAGTGAGTGTTAGTGAGTTTTATGTTTGTGACGCAGTTATTGCTAGGAGTCTTCCACGTCCCCCCAGTGTCTTGAGACTCTGGGTACGCGGACAAAACATTTCAGTGTTAGTGTATGCTGTCATACCACCACTCTTAGAAGCCCTTCAGTTTTATCGTGCGACCAGTTGAGGAGTAGAAATTTGATCTTTGTCCGAGTGTCTCTCAGGGAGGAGCTTTTGAAGTCGCAGAATTTCAGAAGTGCATTATAGATCTTGGGAAAAAGGAATTTCCCAAAACGTCGGGCAAAAGACGTACGGACTGAAGGAGTTCAGAGTCCAAAGCAATTAAGTGACAGTTTGCTGCCCCTCCCCATGCAAGGATGCAGTAATTGATGATCGACTCGCACATGGATGAATGGATCTGTTTTAAAAGCTTAGTGCCGGCAGAATCCCGAAGGCTCTTGAAGACGTAAAAGAGTTTGCGCACTCGAGCGGACGTCGCCACAATGTGATCTTTGAAGCTTAGTTTTTCGTCAATATGAATTCCCAGATACTTAACGGAACTGACTCGGCCGACAGCAGGGCAATCGCAAGGGATTGTAGGATTTTGAGGTGAGCAACATTTAGCATCATGGAAGTTGATTTGGTGCAGGCTATTTGGCGCGGAAGCTGCAGTCTTATGGAAACACAGGAATGTCGTTTTAGCAGCATTTAAGGTCAGAAGGTTGCTGGTGAGCCATTTTGAAATGGAAGTCATTCCCGAGGCCACCCTTTCTTGAACCCTGGTCCACGACGAGTCATGGAAAATAAGAGCTGTGTCGTCGGCATAACAAATAATATCAGTGCACGGAGGTGAGATCGAGGTAAGGTCGTTTATATACACCAAGAACAGGGTGGGTCCCAGAATACTACCCTGCGGGACTCCAAAATTTACGGGCTGAGTATCGCTTACATGATCCCCTATTCGAACACACTGAGTACGCTCTGAGAGGTAGCTGCGGAACCAACCGAGCGCTGTACCTCTGACACCATATAACTCAAGCTTCTTTAGTAGAATCGGGGTAGAAACAGTGTCGAAAGCTTTCGCTAAATCCATGATAAGCGATTATGATAAGCATGACCTGATGGTATACCCAAGATTGCTTCTAGACGAGGGAACTCTTCAATAGTCAAAGTCTGTAGTAATTCGTCAAGCATGGGTTCCTGTTATAGACCACGGGAGGGTATATAATATAAGTTGTCTTCTTCTTTCTTCCTCTATCCCATTATTTGGTGTCTGGTCTCCATCCTTCGCGGCCTCATGTCAATCTGTCTTGGGTTGTCGTTATTGTTAATTTGGCTTGCTTGAGGTCTCTCGCAATATTTGACCACCAGTCCGAAAGTGGGCGGATTCCACCTCTCCTGGGCCCCTGGGCCTGTTAAAGAGAAGAATGAGAATATTACAACTACTCGTTTTTCTGTTTTAATCGCGTGGTGTTTATTTTTTATAGCATTGTTTCAATGCTCAAAGTTTTAAGACCTTTACAGGTCTCATCTTCAAGATTGTCTGAAGAAGGTTGACTGAGATTTGGTCTCAGTCAATCCTGAAGAAGAGACCTGTAAAGTTTTCGAAACGTTAAGCATTGAAACAATGCTAATAGTAATTACAACCAAAAAATGAGTTTAATTTCAATCCAACATCGCGAAAACAGAAAAATAATCAAAAGAATATTATGTATTTGAACTAAATTAGGGTCAAACATTACAGATCCACGTAAAACTGCTCCAGCAGTTCATCCTAGCTTCGTGGGACATGGCGCGCGAACTGCAGGTGGTACCCAAGAAGATCCAGTACATCGCGATACAGGAGCACCATCTCTATAAAGTAAGCATCTTAGATTACCTAGATGATGGGTATTCTGACAACGACGTCCATCTTTTTAAGGTGTGTGAGTAATTTCCCGAACAGTTTGACTTTGGAACTGGTGAAGCTCGTCCGTCAGAGAAGAGTTTGTAATGGATCACTATCAGGCGACCTTTTCCCTCCTAGTCTGTAAATCACCAATCCAATTCAGATAGCAACATCAAAGATTCATAAAAAATTGTTGAAGATCTGATGAGGATCTTCGAAGTGATGAGTTATCTACAAGATACTACATTGATGGCTCTCCTGGAACAACCTTTTCATCAAAAACTCCTCACTTGAAAAACACCTGCCTCTTAAAGCTGGGAAAATACATAATGCAGATCCAATAAACTCGTGAGGTCTCTTCGCAGAATTACTAAGTTGTATTATTGGTGTTCACAGACGATACACGAGAAGTTTTCTGAAGGTGAAAAGAAGCAGGAGCTGGTTCAGATGATGGAGGAAGTTCTCGAGGAGTTGAAGAATGATGTACAGCATATGGACTGGAGTGTCGATGGTAAGTTACCGTTACCCCATGGGTGATTGCTCCTTCGAGTTATAATTAAACAGGCCAAGTGCCAGTCAGATTCGCGCATGATGGGTTCCGTACCATAAACAAAATTAGGTGTGGTACTTTAAACAAGCAAAATCGTGCTAACGTTGCGCTTAAAATTATAAAAAAAACCCGGCCAAGTGCGAAACTCGCACACAAAGGGTTCCGTACCACTATCACAATTGGGTACGGAACCCTAAAATGATTTACAACAACCAATTTTTAAATTTGATAGGAAAATGTGAAATATTTATCTTTGATTCTTACTCCCATGACCAACTCGATTTGATTTCGACCAATCAGAACGACCTAACATTGTACTAGAATTCCTTTGTTATTTTTGAAACACGTTTGTTGTATGGGAGCCCCTCTTAAATATTTGTTTTATTTTGTTTTTAGTATTGTTGTTGTAGTGGCTACCGAAATACATCTTCTGTGAAAATTTCAAACGTCTAGCTATTACGGTTCATGAGATACAGCCTGGTGACAAACAAACAGACAGACAGATAGACAGCAGAGTCTCTGTATTAAGGTCCCGTTTTTAGCCCTTGGGTACGGGACCCTTAAAACAGTAAATATGCCATTTTAAACCATACATGTCTTGTACACAAATGCAGCAAACGTCTTGAGATTTGATATAGAAGTTACATTTAATATATTTCTTCCGACAGACCTCCCCTGGCATCAAGACCAGCACCAGCCCCATCTCTCATCCACCCTATCTCTCTCCCGCTCGCACTCGTTCCCCTCCCACTCCCCTGTCCCGCTCTCGCCCCCCTCGGACGGGGAGGAGGCCAGCGACTCGTGTCTGGATGACTACGACATCATACCGAGTACGGAGGATACACAGAGCTATTGCAGCGAGTGGATCGGGATGTCTTCGGTGAGTTTTACAAGTTATTGGGTTTATTATCTTCCTTAGACCTTCCCTAACCCCACCTTACATCCAACCTCTCCTTCTCCCGCTCCCTCTCGTTCCCTTCCCGCTCTCTCCTTCACCCCCCTCCCTGTCCCGCTCCCTCTCGTTCCCTTCCCGATCTCCCATCCCGCTCTCTCCTCTACTATCCCTGTCCCGCTCGCTCTCGTTCCCCTTTTGCTCCTCCCTCCCGCTTTCTCGTCCACCCTCTCGCTGTCCCGCTCGCCTCCCCCCCCCCCCCCTTTGAACGGGGAGGAGGACGGTCCGAGTACGGAGGATACACAGAGCTAATTGCAGTGAGTGGATCGGAATGAGTACTGTAAGTTTTTAATGCTATTTTTGTGTAATAAGATGGGTGGATAGATAGATTAACGGTTTATTGTACCAAAATATAAAATATACAAATGTTACAAAGAAAAAATATCGGGTGTGGCACAATGGGCGGCATTATATTATTGCCTAAACGCGATCTCTTCTTGGGTTCTACTTGTATAGATTTTATGGATTTTTCTTCGGTTTTCGCAATATTGATTTGAAATTAGATTTATTATTTTCTCTGTCAGTGCTCAAAGCAGTTTCTACCAGGCAACCTAAAATTTTCGTATTATCACACTAGTGCGTAATGTTAACCAAAAAGTTACAGCTTAGTTACAATCACTGTTATTCACCTTGCAGCGCAATTAGAGTAATTTTCAGAGCAATTGTATTAAAGTATAGTTTATGTTTAGCAGCCCCCCTCCTCCCCCTCAACAATCCCCGTGGAAAACGAATCAGAAATGACGTCAGTGAGCGTGCAGTGGAGCAGTAACTACGTCACGTCCTGTAACACCTGCTCCGTGTCGCTGCAGCATGCCACGTTTGATGTCCAGCAGACTGGTGAGTGATGCGCCAATCCCCCTCCTCCCCCTCAGTCGGAAATGACGTCAGTGAGGGTGCAGTGGAGCAGTAACTACGTCACGTCCTGTAACACCTGCTCCGTGTCGCTGCAGCATGCCACGTTTGATGTCCAGCAGACTGGAGAGTGATGCGCCAATCACCCTCCTCCCCCTCAGTCGAAAATGACGTCAGTGAGGGTGCAGTGGAGCAGTAACTACTTCACGTCCTGTAACACCTGCTCCGTGTCGCTGCAGCATGCCACGTTTGATGTCCAGCAGACTGGTGAGTGATGCGCCAATCCCCCTCCTCCCCCTCAGTCGGAAATGACGTCAGTGAGGGTGCAGTGGAGCAGTAACTACGTCACGTCCTGTAACACCTGCTCCGTGTCGCTGCAGCATGCCACGTTTGATGTCCAGCAGACTGGTGAGTGATGCGCCATTCCCCCTTGTCCCCCTCAGTCGGAAATGACGTCAGGAGACTAGTAAGTGATGCGCGATTTCCTCTTGTGGTGAAGGAAAACATCGTGGTGAAAATCGCGACAAGCTACGTACGAAAATGGTCCTGAGTAATATTTTTCAAAGCTTATAAATTTACTAAATAAAAACTTTTCAAAATAAGCCAAAGACCTTGTTACTTCGTAGTGATGGCAGCATTGACACGATCAATGGCAACGCTACTTCTTTGCGCCCAATAAACTCCAAAATTTGATCTCACGTTGTCTCCATAAGGCGTTCAGACAAACAGGTGCAGCAGCAGGTGTTACAGGAGATATCCAAAAGAACATATTATGGCAACATGATATAATGATAATCATGCGGTACTAATTTTCTTTTTATTTTATAATGCAACACGTTACCTATCGCTGTGCAAAATCGACACTTAAACAGACTCTGCCATGATTCTCTTCTGCTCAGCATCAGTACTTCCCTGATGGTCTGTTTAAGTGTGGATTTTTGCACAGCGATAGGTAGGTGCTAAAACAACGCTGACGAAATCGCGGGCGCATCAAGCTTATAATAATATTTGTACGAGTTTTTAGTACACTCTTGGTGGAGACTGAATAAAAGGAGTTTGTATGAGTGTAAAAATAATATATTAATAAATTAACTTAAGCAGACTATTATTAATTAAATGAGAACGCGAGTCAATGAATTGATGGTATTTTGCGAACTGAAGTTAACTAGGCCGCGCTGACGTCTAAGTACTGCAATACAGCAAATATAGCAATTGCAACACTTAGCGTTCGATGTATGGTAAACCGTACATGCTGCGGGGCCCGAGATGAGATGAAAGGGGTGTCTGATGTGATGACTTTAGTTAGTCCGCGCGGTGATGGAGGTGCTATAAGTGAGACCATATATATGTAGCTTAATCAATGGTTAGTGGGATGATATTACATTATTTATTTCATCTAAAGAGTTACTAAAAGCCTCATTTTTATAGAACTGAACTGTTCGTTTTTGAGGAGATGTCTCTTTATCTTGTGTAGCACTGCACTTGTGGTCATCACTGCGCTTTTGACACTCACTTTCACTAACACTACCACTACACTGACCGGTCGAAGCCCTGGCGTGGGAGGCGGGCTGCGGGCCCCGGCCCGCAGCGGTCGCCTCCGGACCTGTTGCCCCTCCCCCGCCGCTGCTATCCGTTGCTACTGCCGCTAGCGCCAACGCTGCTACTTGATTTCGTCTGGATTTATTTTTCCAACGAAGCACAATGACGATGATAATTATCGTCACTATTATTATGGCAAGTAAGATGTATATTACCACGTAATGGTGTACCTCCTGCGTCGGTGCGTCGCTGTACAGTGGAATAGTACTCTTCATTTCCGACAGCTTTTGTTCGAGTTCAGCTATCTGTCTATGGTGAGTATTCAGGTCAGGTTCCTCAGAAACAATGTGATGGAGAGGTATGGTAATGTTTATCAGGTGGTTGATAGGCGTTATTTCCGGTATCAATAAGGTGTCAGAATTTATCATAAGGTCGTTCCTTCCTTGTTCATGTGTATACATCGTGTAGTCCCGGAATTTGATGACACAGCTATGACTAATTGTTACGATACCGGCACGCGACAACATTAGCGACGAAACTTGATCTTCGCATAAAAGTTTGAGTGAGCAGTCGTCACAGCAAAAATAAAAATAGTTATTTAATTGCTGTAACTCGATCCATTGTGGTTCACACGATTCCCTGATAACCTTGCACTGTTTTGTGTTTAAATTCTTTTTACACATTATGTCATCTTCTTGGATATGGTGAACTGGTGTCTTGAATGAGCATAGAATAGTAGTGGGGTCCTGGTGGACACATTCTCTTAACTTGCTCTCAGTCAGAGTCAAAAGGGCATTTTTCTTCAAATTAACTGCTAGATATTCAGATGTCGGTATTATATGGACTGCCTCCGTTGTGGTTACTAATCGAGGGATGGGTATCACGTGATGCACTTCATAGGCATCTCTGTCAGTGAGTGGTATCCTGGTCTCGAAGATCAAGTTGTTGGCTGACATTCTAGCACGGATTTTCAACAAGTGGTAGATTTTTGGTAGGTCTACGGTGTCGATGGGTATAGCGAGATCTTTAGAAATCTGACTGGCTATGACGCCAATCTCGTGACGTAATTGATCAGGTGTCAATAGATGGAGACTCAGTTGCCCGTTGTAAATATTTGTAAGAGTGTCCAGTAAAATATCTTGCATTTTTTTAAGTTGTGACATGATATTATTTGCGATTATAGCCGACATGGTAAAATCTGAAATTATCGAAATGTTCATCGTTGCGCCAGTTTTAACGTTTTTTATCGCTATTTCTAGCTCCCGCAGTCTATCGTTAATTTGTTTGTGTTGGCTGGTCATGAGGCTCTCTGTTCTTTTTAAAAGGTTGAACTCTGCTTCCACTACAGAAGTTTGATTTTTCCATAGTAAAGCCAAATGTTGTTGATTCCTTTTAATTAGAGAGATGTCCTTTTCATATTTTTCAGCGAATGAGTTATCCAGGACTCCGAATAAACTATTTGCGACGTACCCTACTCCATTGATGAGGCCGCGACGCCGGCGACGGCTCGTGCGCTCATTCTGTTTGTTCATCAATACGTAGTCGTAGTATTGTAGCTCCTCGTATTCGTGTTGTAGTTGTAATATGATCGCGTCGCATGGTGTCAGGTCTTGTATTCGTGTACAGGTCGTTTTTAAATAGTGGATGTACTTGTTTATCGCTCGAGTTCCTTCCCAGTACGGTGTCATGTTGTAGTAGACGACTAGGCGCCATTCGCCTCGAATCATAAACATATTATTAATTTTATCGAAGTAGAGACTTTGGTTGGGATTAAACTTGGTCACGTTGTAGGCACCTTGAGCCGTTGTTGTGATAGTTAATAGAAACATTAGTACTGAATTGACTGGCTTGTTTCCGCAACATATCCTCTGTCTTACTTGGTAGTCCTCGAGATTTGAACCCGAACTGGACCTCGTCTCTCATCGCGGGTGCCGGGCTGGGCCTGCGTTCGGAGTCATAGTCCTTGCAGTCCTTGCCGTTGTTTTCACCTAAATTTGCGAAATTGAAACTACCTTTGGACGTACCTTGTACATGGCTTGGTGTTAGCTTTCCTTCCTGATCGGGGCGCTGCGGGGTCTCCGCACCCGAAGCTCCTTCTTGATCGGAAGTTTGAACCTTATAATTACTAATAACGGTTCTAATACGCTCATACCTCTCCCTGGTCTGCTCGTAAATATTTTTGGTGAAATATTCGCCAAACTTTTCCCCTGAACCACCCAAAATCACATTATTAGTCTGGAATTCTTGCCATAATTGAGTTAGGCCATCCAGCCGACGCTTGATGTTCTCTGCCGTCTTTCTAGCAGGTCCATCTTTTTTGAAATTGGTGTAAACCTGCTCAAGCGCGTCGATAATTTGCCTCTGTCTTGCAAGAAGGTCCTCCATTTTTCACCACAGACAGTAAAGAATTAGGTAAAACAAGAACAATCTTACTTGCAGATGCTTCTACTTGAGCCTCGGTGCCGCAGGATTGGGTCCTTGGTGACCCGGAGTGCGTCCTTTGGGGCTCGTGGTAGCTTGGTGGCACGGGATGAGTCCTTGATGACTCGGAGTGAGATCCTCAGTGATCTCGAGATTAGTTTCTTCGGAACTTATAGGTTCCAAAGGTCGCCGAACGAGAAACTGCCACGCTAACACGTAGGTACACGAAACACGTCTCTGTCACTACCTTTCGCGCGATAATACAGTCCCCGCTACGTAGCGTCGAAGGACCAAAAAAAGGTGTACGAGTTTTTAGTACACTCTTGGTGGAGACTGAATAAAAGGAGTTTGTATGAGTGTAAAAATAATATATTAATAAATTAACTTAAGCAGACTATTATTAATTAAATGAGAACGCGAGTCAATGAATTGATGGTATTTTGCGAACTGAAGTTAACTAGGCCGCGCTGACGTCTAAGTACTGCAATACAGCAAATATAGCAATTGCAACACTTAGCGTTCGATGTATGGTAAACCGTACAATATTGTTATAACATTTTATATAATTATATTTTTATTAAATTTCTTTTTCAGTTTTGGCAAGACTAAGTCGAAAAATCAGTTTGAAACTCGTCAAGTTTGTCGATTGTTTGAAGGATACTTACTTCGGTACTTTGCAAAGGTAAGATTAAGGCCTTAAGATTTGTTGTTAAATTTGCTATTTTTATATGGTTTCAAGAGTTTTGGTGAAAACGTGTTAAAGAAATGTGTGGCTGAATTTTGTGAAACCAAGTTCAAATGCGTGTCAATTGTTTAATTTTGGTGGCTCATGAATCAATTTTGTTTTGTGCAGTGAGATGAAAATGAAAACCAGTCCCAAACATCGACTTTTCCGTTGCTTTCAAACCTTATAAAAGTATTTTACACTTTACAATGATTTGGTCTATTTTGTTATTATTTTGTGTTGGCAAATAACTTGCAAATTAATATTATAATTAATATACTTATTGACACTGGCTAATTTTCAGGTAGCCATAATCAGGTCATTAGTCATGTCATGGCCGTTGAGAAAAAATATCAGTTTTGCAAAATTTGGATCTAGCCATATCCTTTGATTGCCTTTTCCATCGGAAGTTCCATACTTTTCATCGCCCTCTTTAGTTATGGCCTCCAAATAACCCGTTTAAGTGTTTGTGATTCTCAGCCAAACAAACAAAGCCAAGGCGTTTACACTTGGCCATCAGTCAGCGCAGATACTGTGATTTTATCTTCTTCTTTTCGTATAGCGGTGTGGCTCACCTGGTGTTAGAGTTGTCAGGTTGCCCTAAGGTCTCTAACGACTGCTATCCGAGATAATAACCGGGACCAACTGCTTAACGTGCCTTGCGAAGCACGGAGGAGCTCGAAAAAGTGATTTTTTTGCCACATAAATTATCGGTCACCCATCCAAGTAATGACCTAACGACTGCTATCAGAGCAATGAACTAAAGTTTGCTGAAATTGGTATACCATAAATAAAATAAATTAATAAATTCTGTGCACAACACACAGCGCCATCTAGCCCCGTGGTAAGCTACTAAGCTTGTGTTACGGTGACTAGACAACGGATATAATACTTATATTTATTTTTCTTTTGTAAATACACACATATTATACATAGAGGGACACACCCATACAAATGACATTAGATTTCTGTGCCTATTCTAATAAAAGTTAGGGTGACCATCCATGGAACTAATAGTTCTGTCGACGGTCACCATCACTATCAATAGAAAACCTCCTGTTCAGCGTGTAATATTGAGGTCAGTGTATCAAAGATACCAACCATAACATATGTGTTATGTCGCCAGATGCATAGACTCCTTGGAATGGCAATGCCGCTCCGTGCTCTGCGGACGCCCAGCCAGCGCAGCAGTACGGCAACTATTGTCTGCGGCACGACAAGTGCAGCTTACCTCCCGCCACGCCTACTCCATGTTGACCACGCTGCTACACTCCGTGCGACGTCTGCTGCTGCAGTAGGTACACTGTGCACTATCAGTGCAGCTCACCTCCCGCCACGCCCACTCCACTCCTAAGTGTGGACATCCTACGTAGAGTACGGTCCTCAGGGTCTCTGCACCATGACGACCTGAAGCCTGCATAGATGGGCTCGTAGGCGACTGGTTTGGGGGAGCCTGCTGCCGTGTAGGACCCCCGCGGGCGGTCATGAGGAAGTGGTCGTTAAATCTCTACAGACAGGGGTCCGGCTGAATCGGACCATTGCTGTTGGTTATTGCGAAAGACTCGCAAGTGTCCGTGGTCCCTAACATTGATCCTAAAGATTTTCAATGCTCCCAACCTTGCGATTTTATGAACCAAAAGAGAAGGACGTCAATTCCAATATCTTCCCCTACAGATTTATGTAGGTCCCTAAGTTACTGGATTAGGGACACTACCAGTTACCAGCTCCAACTCCTCTGTGAGTTCTGCTCGCGCCTTTTTTGTCGTCCCCGTTGCGGTCCTTATAACCGCAAGGTTGGGAGGAACAGCCCCTGGGCTCCCAAAAGGGATACAACCAGGAACATCACTTAAATTAGAAGAAGAGCCACAAAGTTAGGAGAACTGTAATCTTCTTGGCTGATCTCCAACCGTGCCACTCCTTGCAGAAGCCACATTATCCTTAGTAATGTGTGAAGTTGGGAGAATCGTTATCCTCACGTTCTTGGCTGATCTCCGACCGTGCCACTCCTTGAAGAAGCCACCTCCACCTACCATAATATATATCCATATCACCTTAAGTTTGGAGATCCGTTCGTAATTCTCACGGTCTTGGTTGATTTGTGATTGTGCCACTTCAAGGAGTGCTACTTTAAGAAGCCACCTTATCCTTAGTAAAGTGTGCGGTGTGTCCGTGTTACAGCGTGCACATGTCTACTACGATAAACTTGAAAGTTCGCGTGCTTACCCGACCTCTTTGGTTCGAGAATTTGGTCTGACCTCTTTGGT